>CM033631.1:33748874-34013874 GCA_019453435.1 Rhinogobius similis
ATGGGACGCTGAGGAGTGTGCCGTGCCACTGGATGAGGATGAACTGGGCGTGTTTCGGAGCAGTGCAGTTTGTGACGAGGATGTGTTTGATCTTTGCATGATACACATTGAGGATCTCGGCTTACGGTCTCCAAGAGATAATCCAATAGATGCCATAGATCTGTACTTGACATTAAGAGATGCTATAAAAAGACAACTATGTGATAACTAATATGTCATATCTGGACCCATACTGCCATCCCAAGCAGGATAATTCATAGTTCGTTTGAGTATTGATTTTTCTTTCACACAAAAAAGAAGAAAAGGTGACTTTTGGAACAATTGAATGCATGTTATATGAATGCATTTAATGTCTTAACACTGCAAGTAACATTTAGATGCAACAAAATGGAGCAGGATCACAAGGAATCACAAAAAACATCTGAAGCAAATGCAATTTAACAATAAACATAATGAAAGTATTGCACTTTATAAAAGTATTATTAAAATACAACAAAACTATAAATACAAAGTGCCACTTTACCAAAAGGGGCGAACTATTAAAAATAGCATTTCCAAGAACAGGAACAGTAAATACAGTAATACAGTAAATACAGATCAGGATAGTTCTGATAACTGATTGGTAAATTGAGATAACAACCACATGTGCTTGCTTGTGCACGACACTGGAAAGCACTTGTTTCTATAAAATGTACAGTGACGTGAACATCAGACCCAGTACAGAAACAAAGGAAAAGCTGCAAGCTCTTTTCATCTAGTTCCCCAGTGTACCTCTGTACATCTCTCTGACACATTTCGGGGTTGGGATCTGATTTTTTGAATTGCTTGTAACTCTTGTGGTGACAAAGTGTCAAAAATGGTTTTCAAAATAGGTCTCCAACACTCAATCACAAACATTGGTGTTTGAATAAGAGCCTTATGCCCCAGTTGTGAGAGAAGAGCACAGACATTTCCTTTGTTGACACTCATGCATATCAAGAACATCAATAAGAAAATCGCTATCGACAGATTCAAATTCTTTTAAATGCCTCTTCAAAGATTTCTCCGTCTGATTTAGATATGTATTGCATAAAGGATTCTTTGATAGAACTAAAGGTCTTGCTGTACAAGGCTTCCTCTAGGAAGGATAGTGAAAAACATGTAGGAAATATCCATTTGAAAGCCATCCTTTAACAAAGACTTCCTATAGCCTGCCACTGAAGCTGAAACTCATGCCAGAGAAAACGGACCCTAACAGTGTCACCAATGGTGCACCTGTTGTAGAATACCCCCCAAAACTCACACAAGCAGTCTCTGAATACACCTGAGCCTTCTCTTTTTTCCAGTAAATCTTATTTTTACATCTTTGATGGATGGGTCATCGAAAGCATTCATTAAGTCGGTGAGAGAAAAACCCCTTCTAACCACAATTAACAACAGATTGTGGGTCTTCTAGTGGGATGGTATCTTCAAGATTCACAGCCTCATTTTCTGAAAATGGGCCAATGAACTGTGCACTGTCTTCGTGCTGAACATACATTTGCAAAAATCCATTTAGTTGCTCCTCATTTTGAGTTACTGCAGGTGTTAATGTGATAATCTCCCCGTCTATGTCTTGCAGGTGTTCCTCTTGTTGCGGCACTGCATCTGTTATTTCTCCAGGTTCTATAATAATTATTTCTTCTTTCTTGCATGTCTTCATGTTGTTGCTGCACCTCATTGTTTCTTCTGGTGCTAAGATAATGATCGTCCTATCTGAGTCTTGCATGTCTTCCTCCTTTAGCTTTTGCTGCACTTCCTCCTTTAGCTTTTGTAGTTTCTTCAAGAGTTAAAATATCATCATCTTCATGCATGTCTCCGCCCTTCTTCTCCCTTGTTGTCAAGTACACTCTGAGCAGCTTAATACAGCTCATCCATTGTACACTCTTCATCAATAACATTCTGCTGGATGTCACACATTTTACAGTGAAGGTTTTTTATCTTTTTTTTTTTTTTAGATCTTTTGATTTGCCTTCTGTGAAAAACAACTTCTCAGCTAAAGTTGCACTTGCATTTTTGTATTTTTTTCCACTGTAACTGTGAACTTGCTTATAGTCACCAGAACTGTCACTGTAATGCATCCAACCAAGCTCCAGTCTTCTTTCTTTCTTTTTTGCAAAACCGTTGCCTCTGTGCTTTTCTGAAATGTCCTCCCTTTTCTTCTTTTTTTGGAAGAATGTCAAATTTTTGATCTAACTTTTTCCAGCAGGTTTTTTCTGTCTTTGATTTGTCTCCTGACTCCTACGGCAGAAGGCTACTAATGCAACTCCGTCCCCATAATGTGGAATGTATTTACCCAGGTCATGATCTGACATTAGTGGGATCACAATCTCTAACAAGAAAGCATTAAGGATGTTAGAGTGGTTTGAAAAACACAAAGCACAATGTTGTATGATCTTGAAACCCTAATAATTGGCATTTCAAAAAGGCTTCTAATTACTTCCACAAAGGCACCCAAGATATAATAAATAGTATTATAACTAAATATTATAAAGACGTGCAGTAAATCCTAAGTTAGATTCCAAATCATGATTGGCAAATCATGAGACATGCATAGAGCTATAATGTGTATTTCCATTTACAGGTCTTTACAGGTCTTTTTACCCTATCCTTGTCGAGTTCAAAGATCAGGGCTTCATCCACATTTGCTGATTCGCTGATGAAGAAACTGTAACAAGAAAGGGTCCATCTCTCTGTCATATAACAAACAAACAATTATTGGATGCCAGTGTGTTGTGAATGTCAAACTCAAGGTTGAACATTAATCTATGTTAGCCATCCTGGCCATATGTTGTATAAGGCTGTATGAGTATACTAAGTGGTATAGGTATTGTGTCCTCATCTGTACTCATCTGATGCCTGTCAATGTTGTGTCACAAGAGGGCACTGTTGGGATTTGGAAATGCTTTGTTACATACAAAATATGACAGCTTCATCAGATTCATAGGATAGGCCGTAAAGTCAGACTAGTATAGCGCGGTTTGTGGTTTAACAACAGCTCTTGTTATCATGGAATAATTAAGTGTGACACACTCAGCACTTCCGGGGTCTAAACCATCGTAGCTGACTTTGTTTTATTTCTGATAAAGAAAGTGGCTTGAATTATTACGGTGAGTGAACGTTAGGCTAATTGTTTTGTCAGCGGTAACTTTTAACGTTATTCTTGAAACTAGCTAACATTACGTTATAAAATATAAATGATTAGACAGATGAACGGTTTATGTTGTTATACTGTCTTATGACAAACAGTGCTAGTTAGTTTAGCTAGTTCATTATAAATAGTTTGCAGAGGTTATAACTTATCGCTTAATTATCTAACTACAGCATTAGGAGCATGCACATTATTCACTGTGATTAGTTTATGAGCGCTTTTGGTAAATTTCAGAGCTGAGATTACCATATCAGTGCAGTTAAAAACAACTAGCATGCTAACAATTGTTCAATTGTTCAATTTTTTTTTTTTTTTTTTCCGGACAATAAAACTATCTTTATTTGGACACAGATCTCTTTCAACATTTTGAATAGAAGAGTCAGCTAAGTAGTTCTTCACTACCACAGGGCATTACCGTATGTTGTTCAATCTGAAATCTCAAGCCAGACACCCGTGTAGCTCTGTGCTGCCCAGAGGGTCAAATGAAATGCCAAAGCACCGACCTATAGCGCCCCCTGTCAGAGGTCTGGTTGCTTATACAATTTGCACACTGATAAACTACGCCAGCACATGAAGCGAAAAATCAGTTTTGCAAATGATGCACAGAATCAACTTGTAATACAAACCTGATTTATCACGTAACAGTTAAACAATAACTACGCTAACAATTGCAAACACATTTGCTATTATGTTTTATCTAAATCCAAATTCAGCCCTCATGCTTGTTCAGTCCCGTGAATTTGTAGATGGTACTTATTCATTTGAATAAATATAGATTGCTACAACAAGTAAATGGAAAGCCACACAAAAGCATACAGAGCTAACTAATGCTCGTTTGACTACAAATCATTTTGAACTCCTCTGCGTCTGTAACTACAAGACCCTGTAATATGAATATATACCAGATACATACACGTCATACATCATCAAGAAATCTGATCTGATTGAATACTATTATTGTTGATTTATCTTCTCTCCTCCTCCTCTTCGAGTGCGGACGTGTCCTCTCTGCTCCTGCTCTGTTTTTTACTACTTGCTTTGTCTCGTCAAATTTTTCTAACTTTTTTGCCCGCCAACTGATCTCTGAAAATGAATGTGATCGATTGGTCTCTGAGTGCATTGGATAAGATTTTCTCCCAACGAAAAGCCTCCCCGGGAGAGGCGCGACAGAACAGACATGGCTGGATTCGTACGGGATAATTGGTATAACACCTGGCAGATCCTATGCATCGAGCCCTTGCAGGTTGAAGATGTAGAAGATCTATTTATATTTGGATTCATGATAGCGGGCTTTCTACAATTTGGGCTTGGAATCGCCTTTGTCTATCGGAATATCTGCCAGACAGGAGAATTCGTCCAAAACCAGTCTGACAACAACAAAACAAAGGTTGTGGAACTGAGAGAAAGGATGTTAAGACTTGAGCAAAGACTGGATCACGGACTGGCACAGCTCCTGGATCTGAATCGTAACATCTTGTTTCGGACCACGGAGGTGCAGAAAGCCGTTGAACAATTAGGGAGAGACGGTTAAAGACGGAGTAACTCAATGAAACAACGAATCGCTACTCAGAAAGACCAGAAATGATTGCTTTTTATTGATCTGTACAAATTCCTGATCAACAAATGTATTAAAATGTATTTTCTGCCCTCCCTCCCTTTGTTTTTCCTCTAATCCCAGATCTTGAGAATGCAGCTGGCTGGAAGAACCCGGGTCAGACCGACCTTGCAACATAAACATGAGATAACATTTTGCACACACCGCCCGCGCTCTTCCCTCTATCTTTTTGTTTGTGACCCCTGACCTATATCCACTGAAAAAATTCCATCGCGTGACCACGTGTACCATATTCCCAATATCTGTTGTATATTGTGTATTAATGTGTGTTATACTGTTCTTGTTTTTCTTTTCTGAGAGTTTTGTTAGCGCTGGAAACGGCTGCTTCTTTCTGGAATTTCCCCATTGTGGGACAATTAAAGGATCTCTCAATCTCAATTATCTCAAACAGAAACATGCAACCAACCTTTTGTGAACCACAGCTTCACCTGCATGTTGCAGTCATCGGTCATGAGGTTCAGTGAATTGAACCAAAGGCAGCGTGCTACACGTCTCAGGAGTGTGGGAACAAAATGTTATGGAAGATATTATCTTGTGCGCATAAGATATTATCTTGTGCTCACATTTTTAGGGGACTTTAGGGGCTCTGTAATTTTTTCCATAGCGATACTCCGTCCTCATCTGGAATATTCCACAACATTAAACATCGTGAGGCAGACTGCTCTCTGTTCGGGGGTCGAATCTCAGCCTAAGGAGGAGGGCCAATCCAAGATGTGGGAGTTTTTAGTTTTTTTAGGTTTTTTTTTTTTGGATATTGCACAATTCAAAATATTACGCCTTAGGATAGACTAAGTAAGAGGGAAAATAGCAGAATATAGGTCCTTTAACATAAAAACAGTAAAAAGGAAATTTCCTTTTAATTTATTTAAATACTGGAAATAATTGAGTACTGTCTGCAAGTTTAATATGCAATTATACAAAAAGGCTGGGCCCAAGAGGCTGCAATACCTCGCATGGCCACTAATCAATCTGGACAGAGGGGGCGTGCCTTATCCAGTTCATTTAATACATCCATGGATATTATGGACAAATGGAAAATGCCACTTTTTCTCTCAAGATTGAAGAACTTGAAGCAAATTATTTACAAAATGATTGCAAATAACGTGTGATATGAGGACATTGCCTGTCATTTTATTATCATGAACTTACCTGTGTGCCTCGAGAGAGGCGTTGCAACAAACCATTGAAAATCAAATTATTTCCATTGAAACTTGTCATTAGTACAGAGAATACACTTATATTTTCAATAAACATGCTGAAATGTCATTATATAGTTTCTGATTTTTATATTCAATTTTTTTACAGTTATACAAAACTTAACTTTTGCCAAAAAAATTTGCCAAATTTTAAGTTTTACAGTTTTTCTAATATCTAGTGTTCCATCCATCCATCCATCTTCTTCCTCTGATCCAGGGCCGGGTCGCGGGGGCAGCGGTCTAAGCAGGGACTCCCAGACTTCCTTCAACCCAGACACATCCTCCAGCTCCTCCGGGGGGATCCCGAGGCGTTCCCAGGCCACAGAGAGACACAGTCCCTCCAGCAACAGATGCCACCTCAGCTGGCTCCTCACGACGTGGAGGAGCAGCGGCTTTACTCCGAGCTCCTCCCGTGTGACTGAGCTACTCTCTATCTTTAAGGGAGAGCCCAGCCACCCGGCAGAGGAAGCTCATTTCGACCACTTGTATCCGCGATCTCGTCCTTTCGGTCATTACCCAGAGCTCATGACCAGGTGAGGGTAGAACGTAGATTGACCCGTAAATCGAGAGCTTTCGTCTTTCGACTCAGCTCTGATCGGATCGGTGCAACGTCTGCAGACGCTGCACCGATCCGCCTGTCAATCTCATGCTCCATCCTTCACTTACTTGTGAACAAGACACTTGAACTCCTCCACTTGAGGTAAGGACGAGAACCATGGCCTTGGATTTGGAGGTGCTGATCTTCACCCCAGCTGCTTCACACTCGGCTGCAAACCGAGTATCTAGTGTTATTTTGCAGACTAATTTAATTATCTTTAAACACCCGCCTCCACCATGAAGTCTTTGACTGTGATCCCTCTCTGTCTTCAGGCATTTGTGTTTTGCCCTGAGATGATTTTGATGCGTTGACAAAGCCATGGATCTTCTTCTTGCTCAGAGATTTGAAGATCTGGCAGCAGCACCCTGCTTCAGGAGAACGTTTGCTCTCCATTTTTATCTCCTCAGTTGCCAGGACAATTGGATAAACTTTATTATTTCTATATATTATTTGTCTCCATGACTGTGACTGTGATCCCTCTCTGTCTTCAGGCATTTGTAATTTGCCCTGAGATGATTTTGATGCGTTGACAAAGCCATGGATCTTCTTGCTCAGAGATTTGAAGATATGGCAACAGCACTCTGCTTCAGGAGAACGTTCGCTCTCTGTTTTTATCTCCCCAGTTGCCAGGACAATTGGACAAACTTTATTATTTCTAAATATTATTTGTCTCCATGTCTTAGGTTTAGTAATTTTACTTGTTTGCGTCAAAGGTTCAACTTTATTTTGTCTGCGTTTTAACCATTTCGTAAACCGCAACCTTTTGTTGACCTTTTTTGCTGGTGCTTTACAGACATGTAATTTTTGCAGGTGAGTGTAAACCCATGACTCACATATAGACGATATTAGATTCAATGTTCGCTCATCATTTAGCGTGTTTACACACTCTGGAATTACTTCCTCATTAAATTGCCCAATGTCTTGAAATTGATTGAATATTTCAAATGAGACAGTGTGTGAAACTGCCTCAACAACAACCTGCAAAATGTCTTTGTACAGGGCAGCAAGCTGCTCTGTTGTTTCAGGGTCACAACAGTTACTGTTAATATGCACTGTTTGAATTCCTGTTATGTCCTCTGACAACTTTTTAAATTTAACAACGGCAGCATATAATATGCCCTGGGGATCCGATGTCCAACAAAAATGTTTACATTTCTGTTTTGCCTCCTTTGGACTTTTCTCCACTAAAAGTGCCCATTTGTCTGCGCCAGGCTCACCATTTCTAGCGTAAGAAGTGGATGGAACTTCACTGTCGCGATAGTTTGTAAAAATGGGACTTTTTCCTCCACTCTTCATCTGTGCTCCATTAGCACTAGTGGAAGGAAAGTAAGGGGAAGACTCTTCATCCGGACTGCTGGAGTATTCAAACTCAGAAATTTGTGGAGAAAACCTCTGGTGGGTTTCATCCACATCCACCTGGGGATGCACAGGCTCTGAGTCGTTAATGGGGTGGGAAGTGGAGATCTCCTCATCAATGACATTGAAAAGAAGTGCAAAAGCTTCATCATCATCAGCATATTTCATCTCAACGGGAGATGTATCTTTTGCACTTCCCCCAGAGAGGGTTTTGGATATGTCGAGGGCAGGAGGAGATTCTAATTGGCCATGTTCATCTAACTCATATTTTATAGAAGTGACAACTTCTAAATTGGTTATGTCCTTTTGAGATGGACTGGCTGGTAATGTGGAGTGTTCAAGCTCAGAAGGTTGTGGAGAAAACCTCTGGTGGGTTTCATCCACATCCACCTGGGGATGCACAGACTCAGAGTCTTTTATGGGGTCGGAAGTGGAGATCTCCTCATCAATGACATTGAAAAGAAGTGCAAAAGCTTCATCATAATTATCAGCATATTTCATCTGAACGGGAGATGTATCTTTAGCACTTCCCTTAGAGAGGGTTTTGGATATGTCGAGGGCAGGAGGAGATTCTAACTGGCCATGTTGATCTAACTCATATTTTGTAGATGTCGCAACTTCTAAATTGGTTATGTTCTCTTGAGCTGGACTGACTGGTAAAGTGGGGTGTTCAAGCTCAGAAGGTTGTGGAGAAAACTGGTGGGTTTCATCCACATCCACCTGGGGATGCACAGACTCTGAGTCGTTAATGGGGTGGGAAGTGGAGATCTCCTGGTCGACATTGAAAAGAAGTGCAAAAGCTTCCTCATAATCATCAGCATACTCGATCCCGATACTAGGATGGCTAATGTTAGATTTGGTATCTTTTGCACTTGCCTCAGTGAAGGTTTCGGATATTTCGACGGGAGGAGGAGATTCTAATTGGCCATGTTCATCTAACTCATATTTTGAAGATGTGATAACGTCTACATCGATTATATTCTCTTGAACTGGACTGGCTGGTAAAGTGGAATGTTCAAGCTCAGAAAGTTGTGGAGAAAACTGGTGGGTTTCATCCACATCCACCTGGGGATGCACAGACTCGGAGTCTTTTATGGGGTCGGAAGTGGAGATCTCCTCATCAATGACATTGAAAAGAAGTGCAAAAGCTTCATCATCATCAGCATATTTCATCTGAACGGGAGATGTATCTTTTGCACTTCCCCCAGAGAGGGTTTTGGATATGTCGAGGGCAGGAGGAGATTCTAATTGGCCATGTTCATCTAACTCATATTTTATAGAAGTGACAACTTCTAAATTGGTTATGTTCTCTTGAGCTGGACTGTCTGGTAAAGTGGAATGTTCAAGCTCAGAAAGTTGTGGAGAAAACTGGTGGGTTTCATCCACATCCACCTGGGGATGCACAGACTCGGAGTCTTTTATGGGGTCGGAAGTGGAGATCTCCTCATCAATGACATTGAAAAGAAGTGCAAAAGCTTCATCATCATCAGCATATTTCATCTGAACGGGAGATGTATCTTTTGCACTTCCCCCAGAGAGGGTTTTGGATATGTCGAGGGCAGGAGGAGATTCTAATTGGCCATGTTCATCTAACTCATATTTTGAAGATGTGATAACGTCTACATCGATTATATTCTCTTGAACTGGACTGGCTGGTAAAGTGGAATGTTCAAGCTCAGAAAGTTGTGGAGAAAACTGGTGGGTTTCATCCACATCCACCTGGGGATGCACAGACTCGGAGTCTTTTATGGGGTCGGAAGTGGAGATCTCCTCATCAATGACATTGAAAAGAAGTGCAAAAGCTTCATCATCATCAGCATATTTCATCTGAACGGGAGATGTATCTTTTGCACTTCCCCCAGAGAGGGTTTTGGATATGTCGAGGGCAGGAGGAGATTCTAATTGGCCATGTTCATCTAACTCATATTTTGAAGATGTGATAACGTCTACATCGATTATATTCTCTTGAACTGGACTGGCTGGTAAAGTGGAATGTTCAAGCTCAGAAAGTTGTGGAGAAAACTGGTGGGTTTCATCCACATCCACCTGGGGATGCACAGACTCGGAGTCTTTTATGGGGTCGGAAGTGGAGATCTCCTCATCAATGACATTGAAAAGAAGTGCAAAGCTTCATCATCATCAGCATATTTCATCTGAACGGGAGATGTATCTTTTGCACTTCCCCCAGAGAGGGTTTTGGATATGTCGAGGGCAGGAGGAGATTCTAATTGGCCATGTTCATCTAACTCATATTTTGAAGATGTGATAACGTCTACATCGATTATATTCTCTTGAACTGGACTGGCTGGTAAAGTGGAATGTTCAAGCTCAGAAAGTTGTGGAGAAAACTGGTGGGTTTCATCCACATCCACCTGGGGATGCACAGACTCGGAGTCCTTTATGGGGTCGGAAGTGGAGATCTCCTCATCAATGACATTGAAAAGAAGTGCAAAAGCTTCATCATCATCAGCATATTTCATCTGAACGGGAGATGTATCTTTTGCACTTCCCCCAGAGAGGGTTTTGGATATCTCGAGGGCAGGAGGAGATTCTAATTGGCCATGTTCATCTAACTCATATTTTGAAGATGTGATAACGTCTACATCGATTATATTCTTTTGAACTGGACTGGCTGGTAAAGTGGAATGTTCAAGCTCAGAAAGTTGTGGAGAAAACTGGTGGGTTTCATCCACATCCACCTGGGGATGCACAGACTCGGAGTCTTTTATGGGGTCGGAAGTGGAGATCTCCTCATCAATGACATTGAAAAGAAGTGCAAAAGCTTCATCATCATCAGCATATTTCATCTGAACGGGAGATGTATCTTTTGCACTTCCCTCAGAGAGGGTTTCGGATATGTCGAGGGGAGGAGGAGATTCTAAAGTGGGGTGTTCAAGCTCAGAAGGTTGTGGAGAAAATTGGTGGGTTTCATCCACATCCACCTGGGGATGCACAGACTCAGCTTTTTGATCAGCTGTGCTATCCATCACAAGCCAATTATTTTGCTCTAATGTTCCCATCGGAGAAACATTTCTCTCTTTCTTTAAACTAAACTGAACATTTTGTAATGTTTCCTCTTCCTTCACTGATCCATCTTCTAAACCCACCATGTCGACCTTTGATGGCATAGCATCAGTTACTTGTTCTAAGTCTGTAGGTGTGTCACTGGCGGGGATCTCGTCCTTAAATACAACTACTGGATGTTCTACAAATACTTTCCGCTTTTCATAGTAGTTGTCTATGTATCTCTCGGCCTTTTGTGCGGTGTAACCTGGTTGAGCTGTTGCTTGTTCTTCCTCTTTCCATTGTTGAACACGCTCTTTCAGCTCTGCCACACCATCACAAGCTCTCGTCATAATATGACTGATTAACTCATCTTCAGTCATGAAGCTAGAGGATTGATTATCGAGTTTAAAATAAAAAGCCATCTTTCTTTTTTCTAATTGAACTACGGTGTAGTCTGTAATCTGCCTTGTGGATCGTGCGCTCGTTGTGTAAAAAGTGTGGACTTCAGCTGTAACGCTGTAGCCCTTAAGTAACCTCTGACCTTTGAAGACCAGTTCACTTTGTGACATCAGTTGCTTAACATTCCGCTTTGTGACATCAGATGCTTAACATTCCGTTTTGTGACATCAGATGCTTAACATTCCGTTTTGTGACATCAGATGCTTAACATTCCGTTTTGTGACATCACATGCTTAACATTCCGCTTCATGACATCATCAAAGGTCAAAGGTCAAATCGATTTATATAGCATTTATAAACAGATACAAAGTGCTGCACAAGTTAAATAACACAAAACAGGAAAAGACAATTTAATACTGAAAAATACAAATTTAAACACAATGTATGTGTAATAAAAAGGTCTAGCTCAGCTTGATTAAAAACCAGTGCAAAAAGATGACTTTTTATCAACGATTTGAAACTCTGAACAGAAATAGCGGCTCTTATGTTCAGATATTATTATATTATATTATGGGCAGGTTTTTAATTATTTATGTGCGCTGCAACAGCGTTTCATACATTGCCATGGCATCAGCTCCAACAACGCACACGTCAAAAGTTGTGCGATCCACACATGCACATTCAACTGTTCAACTAAAAATACAATAATAAGTATCATCTCATGGAGCTGTATACGCACGTTGCCTGTTATTGTTTACTGGCGGTGAGCTGTATGTTGGAGGACAGACAGATTATCTTCCGCGGCCCGCGCATTATTATTATTATTATTATTTTCGTTATATGCATTATTATATCTATATGTTGCAGTTGTTTCAGGCACAGAAGACGAGATGAGATGTCTTTAATCACGAGGGATGTTTATTTTGCCACAACAATTAAAATTAAGGCATTTTCCGCTCCCCTCTCTGACCCGTGCCTGCGCTGCTGTGTGTAAAACTGTTGAACTCGAGTCACGTTCAAGGCACGTCAGGCTGAACAATGCGGGGCGTTCATGGAACACTCGTAAATAACAGTATTTTATAGTAACATTGCAAAATGACACCAAAAAACAATGGGGGGTGTCTTTGAACCACAACCCGTAACAGTAATCATGTTTAAAGCAATTACCAACAATTATGTTCTACAATTAACCAATCATGTCTTAACAGTAAATTACTTAATCATGTTTCTTTCAACATTACTGGAATTTAGCATGTCTCTCACATATATGATATGACATATCTCATCGCGAAATTAAACTAAAAGAGATAAGTGCTACGAATTTAGATCACCTTTGTGCTGACGATCGTGAAAGGTACGGCGTAAAAAGCTTCCCGACCTGTTTCAAATCGCTGACGGTCTTTGGATTGACAGCCCGTCGAGGTGGCCACCGGTGCAGTATGGAGATATCTACAACTTATAAGTCTCTTGATGGCTATAATTTTTTTGTGTCTGGACACGTGGGACAGATTTTGTATCATTGCGATGAATACATGAAGACTGTGTGTTTTTTAAACTGTGCAGTAATGCCATCCCATATTATTAACATAAAATGATGTGCATTTGTAGTTATGAAGTAATTCTGTCTTTATCATGCAACTTATTTATTACTTCTACATTAAGGCTTGTGGAGGCTTGCAGCCATATTGCAGCTGTGCTCTTCAAGGTTGAGGCAGCAGTAAAGCTTGGACTTCATCAATCCAAAACAAGTGCAGCGTGTGTTTGGAACCGCTACTACAAAGAAAGATGTTAATCAAAGATGCTTGTTGTACCTACATAAATATGCAGTGTTGGAAAGAGTACTACATATTTGTACTCAGGTAAAAGTACAGTTACATGGCTTAAAATGGCTTAAAATGTACAATTACAAGTGCTGCTGCCAAAATTTTACTTAAGTAAAAGTAAAAAGTACAGGTGAAAAATATTACTCAGTATTAGTTACTAGTTACTTTTTAACACAATTTTAGAAACATTTTGGATAAATATTTCATATAAAATTTGAAAGTGTAAATAGTTTAAATGGAATTAAGTTGTTTTAAACCCCAATCTGCATGTTTTCTGAGCTCTGGCCAGTCAGAGCAGGCGATGCAGTGATGTTTTAAGTGTTGATTGTTGTAGAAAGGTGCGAATACAGCAGTGAGACAACCAAGCGTGGAGACGATTGGGACTTCATGATCATCATGATTTTAAATGTAACTATTTACAATTACATGGCTAAAACTTTACTCAATTACAAGTACATGTTTAAAAATCTACTAAAAAAAGTACAATTACTTTAGTTGATTGTACATGTCTTTAATTAGTGTTGTTTTTAACAGGGCCCGCTTGTAAGTGAGAGCTTGCTCTCAAGGGCCCTTCCTGTATTAAAAAAAAAAGAAAATAAATAAGTAAATAATTAATAAACATGAGCACTGGCCAAGGAGGATTCTGACACTGACACAGCTTCAGAAAATGAGAATATGCCCCCAGTATGCGAACTAGAAAACAATATTATTATAGTAATAAAGGAAAATATTATATTTCAGAGTTTGATTCGGTAGTATGGCTCATTTAAAAAAGCACTATTTTGCAGGATATTGAGCTGATGTCCCAGTGTCTAGAAGTCTTGAAAGGTGTCAGTGCAAGTGTACAACAGGCTGCCAACTTAGAGACTGCAACTAGAGGGCAGGCAGAATGTGCATTGTGGAGGAGACACCGGATTGGACGCATCACGTCACGTCTACAGTGGCTCATGATATAAAAACCCTAAGGGCACAAACCAGCCCAGCCAATTGTTTGAGAAAAATATTCAAAGATGAGAAAATAGACATTTCAGGGCTCGCTTCCATCAGGTATGGTGTGTCAAATGAACTGCAGGCAAAGAGGGAATACAATAACATGATGTGTAAAGATCATACAAACTTTGTGTTAAGGGACTGTGGACTAGTTGTGGATGACACATATTCATTATTTGCTGCTTCACCCGATGGCGTGAGGTCTTGTACATGTCATGGTGAGGGCTTGCTGGAAGTCAAATGCTCCTACACGCATAGAGAGGAAATGGCAGAAGAAGCAGCAAAACATAAAGACTTTTATCTGAGAGAGGGATCCTTGGCATTAAAGCAAACACACAGATATTACACCCAAGTTCAGTGGCAGATGTATGTTAGTAAAAAGTCCTTTTGTGACTTTGTTGTTTTTTTTACAAATAAAGGGGTCCATGTCCAGACCATACAATGTGCAATTTGTACAGGAGCTTGTCAATAAGTGCTTACATTTTTTGCATCATTCACTTCTTCCTGAAATAGTGCAAAGAAATATGACAGACTAATAAACGTGGGGTGCACGGTGGCAGAGCGGCTAGAGCTTCTGCCTCTCAATAAGGAGATCGTGGGTTCGAATCCCGGACCACTCCAACATCGTGGGTTCGTATCCCGAACCACCCTAACATCACACGATCTCTCTGGGTGGAGTCTGCATGTCCTCCCCGTGTTACCGTGGGTTCTCTCCTGGTTCTCCGGCTCCTCCCACCGTCCAAAGACTTGACTGTGTAGGTTAATTGAGAACTCTAAATTGCCCGTAGTGTGTGAATGTGAGAGTGAATGGTTGTCTGTCCTTGTCTCTGTCTCTCTGTGTCAGCCCTGCGACGAGTTGGCCACTGTCCAGGGTGTACCCCGCCTAAGGCCCAAAGTCACTGGGATAGGCTCCAGTCACCCGCGACCCCTAACGGGAATAAGCGGTAGAAAATGAATGAATGAATGAATGAATCTCCACAAGTACTCGTGTAAAAATGGAAATTGTGTCCATTGTCAACCGAAATAAACAAAACAAATTCATGGGTTTACAAAATCATTAACTGCATTCTAAGCAATCAAACAAAAGTAATATTGTGTCACATTGTCAGGATGTTTTTCAAGTTTAGAAGTGTAATAAGTATATAACTAATAGCTTACTCACAAAATATTTCACTTGAGTTAGTTAGCACATCTTTTGAAATGTTATTTGACAAGTCTGCCCATTGTAAGAGCTGCACAGACTGTAACAATGTCATCTGCATGTTGTACTAAAGATATTGGCATGGTATGTTGTAGGATTTGATAGTTTTTGATGCGCTCTATTGCTCGTTCAACATGAATTCGTACTCTAGATCAGTGTTTTTCAACCTTTTTTGAGTTGAGGTACATGTTTTGGGTTTAAAAGCTACCACGGCGCACCACCTACCACTAAAACACTACCAAATCAGACCATTAACTTAAAAATATTGTAAATAATGTCTGTAGAGCTGTCTAGTTCTTTAAATTGGTAATAGTGATGGTTTTGCGTTCCAGGACACTCCAAAAAGGTAAATTAGTTCATTAAATCTGCATTTGGGAATCTGTTAACTCAAAGTGGACATTTTCTGAAGGCACACCTGGCAAAACCTCAGGGCGCACCAGTGTTCCCCGGCACACTGGTTGAAAATCAGGGCTCTAGACGGCCTTCTCGCAGTCTCAACCTCTTTCTGTGACAACTGCTTTTTACCCCTTGTAAAAGGTGGTATGGGTAATGAAGCCCCATAAACCTCAAGTTCTTCAGATATTAAAAAACCTCAGTCAGCTCAAATCAGATCTCTATATTCAAGTTTGTCCAAAAAAACAGATTGTATTGTCAGCTCCTTATCTGATATTCTCCCTCCCCATGTTTGAGATATAAAGCTAACTGTACCATAGGGTGTTAGGCCAACTAAAAACTTCATGGTGTTATGGCTTTTGTAGTTAGAGTAAGCCATATGCCGAGTGTCTACTTTGTTGGCCGTTGAATAAATATTTCTGTGCAGTCGATAATAACTCTACAGTTCTTGTACTTCTGTCTAAAACAGCAAGGCAGATTTTTAAGAACCTTCGCCTTACTAGGCCACTCAATCAGAAACTGAAGGTTTTGAGAAATTATAGGCAGGCAATTTGAGAATATTTTTGAGACACGTGTAGGACAGATTTAAAATCGAATGGCTAGATCAGCATTTGTCAAACTAAGTCTAAATTTCATCAACACCAAAAGCAGTTGACCACCTGGGCATAGTTTTCGTACAGGTTTTATAATCATTGAAATGAGTGACAGTACCCATACAAAAACAGCACATGACTTTAAACCAGTAAGTGTCCTTATTTGTTGATTGTTCAAGTTTGTGTAGGTGAAGTGTCCCTTTTTAACATTGTCCTTTAGCTCCTGGTTTTCTAACAGCAGTCTCTGGTATTCTGCCTGAAGACTGCTGTGTGCTTCTTGCAGTTCTGTGTACTGGACTCTCAGAGCACTCAATGATGCCTCTATGGGATCTGGATCCGGATCAGTGCCTGAAAAGATAGGCAAAATATGTAAGATATCAAAATTACAAAAATATGACTTTTGTAAGATGACATTAGTACCTGCAAGATAACTATGATTTCTTATTACACTTTTACATTCTAATATGCAAACACCTTGCAATATTTTTTTAATGGCTTATAAGAAAGTACCTCTTACCATCACATAAAAGTGATGCACTTTGTAGATCCAGGCGAGCATCCGTTGCTAACTGGTCATTTTCATCCATGGGCTCAACAGCTGCTACTGCTCGACGTTTCATTAGCCTCTGGTATCGATCTTCATCACGCTTGGACTTTTTACACAATGATGTGAAGCTGAATAATGAAGGAATGTAGCTTGGACTGTCTGGATCATCAGAAGGTTGGCCTAACATTAAACATACCCGTAAACAAATTGGCATTTGCTGAAACCAGAAGACTGCATGGACTTATCTTATTATTACTACCCAACTATGATTATAAATACAATATAAATTTAAATACATGTACATATTACGTAGTATTTTGGTCTTCTATAATTGTTTTAAGGTATTTAATCAGTTTTAGTGTTCCAACTGCACTACAGATGTAGCTAAGCTAACTAAAAATGCATTAGCCTCATTAGCTTAGCACTATGGCAGTTAATCTAAAACTAAAATATTTACACATAGGTATCTGTGCTATATCTTCTGTTGCTTACCTCCAATGAAGTGAACTGAACATATTCGGTCATGAGTCTTTGGTTCCCAAGATTTGGATGGGTCATCCAGACGCATTCTCCTCATGGCAGTTAGCCATTGCTTTCGCCTGAGTTCATCTGCTGGAAATCGATGAAATTTTACCTTACTGTCCTTTTTTCGTCTGTTTGTACAGCCCACTGCGCTACATATATTAACCATGTTGACCTGTTGATATTTCACGGATGTAATAAGAATTTTGCGCGGTCTATTGACAACTTGACCGCTAATTGCTAAAGTGGGTGGGTACATTACGCTTTCTTCTTGCCCTCCAGACAGCAACAGAGTATAAGATGACGTGCGCATGACGTCACTTGTCAACGTGCGTATACTTCTGGAGGAGGGAGATAGAACATGGTTAAAAGCTCAGAAAAGTCACTGTAACTGTTTTTACCTTGTCGACAGGTTTTCCAAAATTTTCCTCAATTATACACTTTATTCATAAATATTCTCTGTCTAGAAGTCTTCATTCACAATATTTCAACATTTATTTGGTTAAAAATGTTGTCTCAATCTACAATAGAACAATCGCTAGTTGACATCTAAAATAATTGTTAGTTTCAGCCTTAGTCAAAAAGTGTGTTTAAATATTGCAATAACATCGATGAAGGTCTTAATAGCCACATCGCAATCATTTCCACTACCGTGCAGCCCTATTATGGACTAAATGAAAGGACTGTCTGCCCTGTCACTTACTGAGTGCATCCAGACAGCAGATGGCGCCTAGTGCTGACACAGTTTAGTTATGTTAGCACTTTAAAGGTCCCATATTCTGCTATTTTCCCCTTTACACAGTCTATTCTAAGGGCTTCTAAGGATAAATTTTTGCGTTGTGCAATATCCATAACATAACAGTTTCCAAAAAACACCCATTTCTTGGACTCCTTGCAAAAGCAAACGGCTCACTCTGAGATCTGACCCCCCCCCCCCCGAACAGAGAACAGTCTGCCTCCCCCGCCCAACCCGCGCGCCTCCCCCGCCCAAACCACGCGCCTCCCCCGCTCAACCCGCGACGAAGCCTAGAGCGGAGATGGTGCGCATGCGCCGTGTGCTCCGGTAAACAGCGATACACAAACACGGGAATAAACTTTTATCCGTCCTGACGGTGCGTCGTGCTGAGTCCTACGTCCTGGATCTGACCTGGAGTTTGACGTGCTCCAGTACCTCGACGACGGACGTTGCCGTTTGGTAAATAACAAGCTAACTCTTCGATCTGTCGTATCCATCGTGTAATTACTGTGTAGCATTAGCATTAGCTGTTTTTATTCTTGCGGCTGCGCGCTTCCCAGAGGCGTGGCTTAAACACCGCATCATCCATGGGAAGCCGCGTCATCCATGGGATGAGCCCCCGTCTGCCTGCTCAGCCGAGGGGGACAAAAAAGACAGTTCTCTAGCGAAAGCATGAGGGAATCAATCAAAAAAAAACACTTTGGGCACAACATACGAGGCCCAAATAGCACTGTAGGAAGGTTAAAACAGCTGAAAAGTCGATTTTGCATGTTATGGGACCTTTAAGGCACACGTCGTTCAGCGGAACAGTAGCAGTTATCATGTTAAAAGGCAGAAATGCTGCAGAACAAGTCTGATGATGATTTAAGGACTTAAACAGCAAAAAATGCTGGCATAAGTGACATATAAGACCTGAAAAGACATCACTGATCGAGGAAGTGCATTTGTCGTTCTGAGGCGGAGCATTTTCTAACTTGCATTCCTCAAAACAGCATGAATGCAACTGAATGTACTCCAGGTATGTTTTTGGTGATGGAACATTGTTAAAACGTTAAGGGTATAAGAGAGAAAAAGTCATTGTAGCAGAATATGTGTCCTTCCTTTCACTTAAAGGGAACCCCAAATATAATTACATTTTTACTCTAAAGTTCTTATACGTCATCAATTACATAAACATTGCCCAAATATTTCAGAAATGTTTGCCATTTAATTAAACTTAAAAAATATATATGTTTTACATGTAAGCCGCCATGTTTGTTTACACCTCAGTGCATTCTGGGTATGTTGACGCAAATTGGTTGCACCCTCTGGTGGTTGTAAAGGTAGCAGGCGGTACCAGGTAGCAGTAATTTTAACTAGCAGAATGAATGCCTCTGTTCAGCCCTTTCAGTTTGAGCCCAAGCGTAGTCCAGCACGAGAGGAGAGTGGAGAAGAAGAAAGCAGCCAGTTCGAGGCAAATGGAGACAATCGTCACGAAGACGAAGCAAGACTCGGACATTGTCAGTGGTGTATTTGTAGCAACTGTTCGTCGATGGCGACCGAGAGAGAGAGCATCTGCTGTACGGAGCTCCATTTCATATAGGCTGCTGTCCATGGTACTTATTGTTTTTGTTTTTTCATTTTAAATGTAACGCTATGTATTAAAAACAATATTTAACATCAAAGGTTCACAGATACAGTCGGTAATGTGTCATAGCTAGTCGTGGCGAAGGGGAAACGGCTAGCTAATCCCAATCCCAAAAATAAAAATATTTTCACTCTCGATCTGTATTCTGGTGTATTCTTTACCTACATGTCCCTTATTATTAGCACATTGACCAAGAGTTTTCTTTCGATGTCGCAACCATGTGGCCATGTATTTTTAGTTTGAATGAATCACATTTTTGCACACAATTTATGATAGCATTCTTATATACTCATTCATTCATTCATTCATTCATTTTCTACCGCTTATTCCCGTTAGGGGTCGCGGGTGACTGGAGCCTATCCCAGTGACTTTGGGCCTTAGGCGGGGTACACCCTGGACAGTGGCCAACTCGTCGCAGGGCTGACACAGAGAGACAGACAAGGACAGACAACCATTCACTCTCACATTCACACACTATGGGCAATTTAGAGTTCTCAATTAACCTACACAGTCATGTCTTTGGATGGTGGGAGGAGCCGGAGAACCCAGAGAGAACCCACGGTAACACGGGGAGGACATGCAGACTCCACCCAGAGAGATCGTGTGATGTTAGGGTGGTTCGGAATTCGAAACCACGATGTTGGGGTGGTCCGGGATTCGAACCCACGATCTCCTTATTGAGAGGCAGAAGCTCTAGCCGCTCTGCCACCGTGCACCCCTCTTATATACTTCTCTTGCGTATCTAGCTGCACATTTGTACATATGTCCGTAGACATATAGAAGGTGTATAAATCCCAAAGTTTACCAGAGCACTGGACTACCCACTAGGAGTCAGGTTTCAACTAGGCAAGTGACATGTTTATCTTGAAGTTGCTTTAATATGATAGAATATATTGTTTATATTGTTTCATTGTCTTGTTTTTAGGTCCTACAGATACGCTGCATATTGACAGTTTACATGGTGGATGCATGGCTGGCTAAGAAAGAGAGTTTGGAGACTTATTCCTGCATGTGCTGTCAACTTCACCCAAAATGCCTGCCCTGAACCCAGTGGAGTGTACACTGGGTTTGAAGACACAAACACAGAAGTTGACGAGGCATGGGTGGACTTTTATGACCTTTAAGGGACAGCTTTGAGTCATTTTAAAGAGACAACACCAGTACTGTTCATATTACATGAATTATTTATTCAACATGTGGCCAAACTGGGCTGAATACTCAAAATAAAGCATGTTTTTTGTGAGTTCCATAGTATGTTGTATGTATTGTTTTAAATTGCACAATTAAGCTAATCCCAAATTAAACACTCAATTGGAATAGAATAGCCAAGACACTGTAATAGTGTGACAGTCTCAGGCCATATAGTTGTACCAGAGTAAAAAAAACAACAAAAAACTAGTTTGTAACTTCATGCACAGAATGAACATGAAGCAGTATCTAAAATGTAACATGAAATAAGTAAACAGTTTTTTTATATTTGCCAATTCAAATTGGAAGGCAACAGTCTTACAAAATATTTAAATTATCTGAGTTCTGCAACCAAGATTCTCAAAAATTTTGCTAATCAATTTACTCATGTGCAACATACGCTTATCAACTAAATCTCCAAGTCAAATGCAATAGGGATCAGTGCAATGTAAGGGTGTGTGCAATATGAATCAGTGCAATATAAGGGTGTGTGCAATAGGGATCAGTGCAATATAAGGGTGTGTGCAGTAAGGATCAGTACAATGTAGGAGTGTGTGCAATAGGGATCAGTGCAATATAAGGGTGTGTGCAATAGGGATCAGTGCAATGTAAGGGTGTGTGCAGTAAGGATCAGTGCAATGTAGGGGTGTGTGCAATAGGGATCAGTGCAATGTAAGGGTGTGTGCAGTAAGGATCAGTACAATGTAGGGGTGTGTGCAATAGGGATCAGTGCAATGTAAGGGTGTGTGCAGTAAGGATCAGTGCAATGTAGGGGTGTGTGCAATAGGGATCAGTGCAATGTAAGGGTGTGTGCAATAGGGGTCAGTGCAATGTAAGGGTGTGTGCAGTAAGGATCAGTGCAATGTAGGGGTGTGTGCAATAGGGGTCAGTGCAATATAAGGGTGTGTGCAATATGAATCAGTGCAATATAAGGGTGTGTGCAATAGGGGTTAGTGCAATGTAAGGGTGTGTGCAATGTAAGGGTGTGTGCAATAGGGATCAGTGCAATGTAAGGGTGTGTGCAATAGGGGTCAGTGCAATGTAAGTGTGTGTGCAATAGGACTCTGCTGTAGAAGGGCCTGTGCAATACAGATATGTGTCTTAACTGTTGTCTGTGACTCTTCGACTTGTTTCTGTTGAATGCTTGTAGTTGCACTAACATGACAAAACCTTGTTTTCTTGTCTCTGTCCAACTGAAGTGTACTGTGTGTTCTTATCTTTCTGTTAACCTGCCAGGGGTCTGCAGATGGAAATTAGCCTTGGGCTATAATCTGTCATATTTACATTTGTGTAAATGTTCATTAATACGCATTGTTCCCCCTTTTCCTTAAAATAAATAGATAAAAAATAAATAAAATAAATTAGTCAGGGATTACATTTTTGATTACCCTAATCGATTAGTTGTTCAGAATGCAAAATGCCTCTAAACGCAAGATATTTACTACATTTGCTCTGATGAAGTCTATATGACAGGTTCTCAAAATGCTCAAAATCATCACTTTGTTTGATGAGAGGGCACCTGTGGCAATTATTTGTGAAGTTGCAGTTTGTGAAGAAATTTTACTTGTACGAAGTATAGCTGATTTCTTAAACTGAATCCCTCCACCCATGTCATCAAAAAGTGACGTTCCATTGAAAATACAAGACAATTAACTGACAACTCACAAATGCAGTTTAAACGCCATTCAACAAAATAAAGGCGTTATCATGTATTCTTATTTGCTAATATAATGAGCTAACTAAAATGACATTTTAGTGAAATGTGTTGTCTAACCTGTTATGTAGATTTTAGGACGACGCCACTTGAGGACGTCCTGATAAAAATATATTACAGAATCAAAAGTCATGTTTGGGAGTCTCTTTAAAGTCAATGTAACGATTATTTTATTACTAAACTAGTTAAAAATGATCAAAATAAATGTACTAACTAGATTTGATTAACTTGTTGCAGCCCTATTTTAATCGGTTACTAACAATCATTGTAGTTTGACAAGTTAATAATTTCTATTGTATATTTAGACTTTTTGAATACAAAAATATGGTGACTACAGGCTGCTATATGGAGAGAATGCATGAATAGATTGTATTATTTGTGAAAATCAGGAATAATTTGTTATAAACAGTCTTTGTACATGTCAGCTAGTCACAATTACTCGATTAATTGCTGCAGTCCTAGTGTTTGAGGTGTTTAAAATGCTGAAGAACCCAAAAGCTACTTCCTGCAATTTTCCAAGGGCCAGTCCTCACACCTGATGAAAGTCAAACAAAAACATCACACAAATGGAGGAAAGATGTGTGTATGCAGGAGTGTATGCGGGAGTTTTTCTAAACTTAACTTATACGTTTTCTTCTAATAAGACAGTAAAAAAAGCTATAAGCTCATTTCCCTGACACGGCAGGACTTCCTCTTCGTCAGAGGTGAAGTCTGATAGATGTGACGTGTCTCTTATTTGAGGAAGGCAGAAGTCATCTCGCCGAACATTAGGTCAGGTAAATGAGCTTATAGCTTTATTTATTTTTTTTTTTTTTTTACAAATGTCTAGAAGAAACTTACAAGTTAATAGTTTTTGCTAAAGTTTTTAACTTTACAAACTGCCACTGGTGTAAAACTGCTTAATACTGACCAAAGATGATTTCCTACCAAATCAATTCATTGAGAAAGACATGAAAACTGGGGCTGCGCTATACTCCTTGTATATTTAAAGATTCTACTACTTACATCACAACTCCTATTGTTAAGTGCTGTGATGGAAAAAGAAGTTTAAAATTCCTCTTGGTGCAGAAAAAGTCATTGTGATTAAAACATTTGATACTATATAATCAACCCTCGAACTCAATGTAACACATGGATTTGTTAAATTATCTGATCAGACAAAAAACTAAACTAAAAAAAAAAACCTACTCCGGACAAAGATGTTTAAGTAACTACAGTGATCCAACAACACTGGAGAGTATGATAGATATACTGTCTGTTGAAGTACAATGGAGTGTGTGCAGCATCAACATGGAGACATCTACTGTACTTAAAACGCGAATACTGATGCGACTCAGTGATGATCTGTGATCTGGGAAGTCGTTCTTGTGGAGCCATGATGTGTGACAGATTCTGTGGTGCGGTCTCTGCTCTTGGATCGCCGGCAGAGGAGAGAACATCAGCCATCATCACCACCAGCCACTGGTCTTGCTCTGAAACTCTTGTGCACTTTGCGCCATGAAATCTTGTATTTGGGCTCACCAATGTTATCGTCATCCTGATAAACAGCCTGTTCAATGACATAAAATACATTAGTTCGATGGAATGATGTTTTTCCTAACACTTTTTCACAGATTAAATAAATTTGACTAAACACATATTGTGCCAAACAACATGTTATTCAATACAATTTGTTAAGTCACTTATTGCCTTTATCTGAGTAGCTGTAATATATGCAAATGACTGTGTATGTAAAAGGGAAGTACTGCAATAGTAAAATAATTAAATGTAAAATGTACATAGTAAACTTGTCGTCAGTAAGCGTGGGTGTGTTCAGGTAAGTAGCTAGCGCCTCTATTCTTTCGCGGTTCCTGAAGCAGTTCTCAATCACTCGTCGTTCACGGGCGCTTAGGCTCTTTGTGTGGAAAAATAGTAGGCACTGCATCAGGTTGTAACCTACACCCGTGAGCTCTTTGAAGAGCTGTGGGCGATGGAAGTCTTCAAATGAATCTGCTGTAAAATGTCGGGAGCACAGATGAGCGTCTTTCGGTAGCTGTACTCTTCCACACGCATTTTCCCAAATTTTCCTCAATTTTCCATCACGAGGAAAACTGTGAAGGCTTACCTCACTTCCCTTGTTTCCCTTCAATTGGAAACTACAACCAAAAGCCGCACAGTGAGGCATTTTAGATGTGTTTTTGAGCCGACAAGAGTGGCGCTCCCAGTGGGCGAGGCTACCGCCCTAAAATTGAGCCGCTCATTGGAGGCCGCCATGTTTGCAATCTGCTGCTGACCGCTAGGGGCTGGCTACGGAAGTAGAATTATTCAATGCAAGTCAATGGCGAGTTAGACGTCTCAAAACCTACTTTAGAGCCTGGCTCAAAATACGGCTTCAGTCTCAAACGTTAGCTTACGGCTCTGTGACAACGCTGAGGGGGGTGAATTTTTTTGAACCAGGCTGGTTTAGCCGCTATGAATTTTTAAAGTGTTGCATATCTAATGAAGAAGGCGGTATTTTCGGGCGCCTGTTCTCGTAGCGCAGCACATCGTGGCTACATGCTAATGTGGCAACTGCTAATCACAACTAGCTCCACCCTGGAGAGTTTGCCTTGGATATTTCTGCTGGACTGGAAAGGTTTTACACAAGTTTTGCAGCTTGTCTTTCTAATGACCTGCACCCAAGAAGAGAAGGATACTTTTGGTGAGTAAAACTACAGTTTGAAATTAAGTACTAATGAAGATATGTAAAGATTTACTGAAATAGTTTAAAAACAAGACAGAAACGCGATATTGCCTTGATTTTGCAATGATTCTGGAGACATGAAGTATCAATTTATTGTAAGGCTGTAAAACACAAACAATGCATGGAAATCTGCATTGAGAGTCCTTTTTATAAAATAAAAATACATACATTAAAAAATAATAATAATAAAAATTAAGTTTTAAATCTCAAACTCATTGATAAATCATGTTTTTATTAGGTGTATATGTGGTAAGATGGTTTTTGGAGCCTGTGCCGGAGGTGCGCTTGCTTATCTGGCGCCCCGAGGCGCGGGCTGGCGGGCTTTATAAGCGCTCCCTTTCTCGTTGCTCCCCCTTTTTGCCCACACGCATTTCCGGGTCTTTGTGTGCGCTGCGTCTCCTCCTGCTCAGGTAGATCTCCGTTCTAAATTCATCCAGTAAATGTACAAGCTCTTAAATCGTGATTTCTTCCAGTGCCGCCGTTGGCTGCGCGTTCGGCACCGCATCATTTCATACATTTGACGTTCTTACTGCGCGTCCTCGTGCGCCTACGGTTGTGGCTGCTCCATTCACAAACTTTTGAGCCAGCGCCGTAGCCACGCGCTCTCATCCATAGTGGCAGGTAACGCCCCTCGCAGCCTTACTTCATTCATGAATTTGCCGAGTCTTACGTATGTGGTGTTCGTAGTTTGCCGCCCGGTTGTACAACTTAACCAGCCCCATTACGCGCTTGACGCGCGCTCATTCAAGGCAAGGCAAGGCAAGGCAAGGCAAGTTTATTTGTAGAGCACAATTCGTACACAGGGCAATTCAAAGTGCTTTACATAAACAGGAAAAATTGCATTAAAATCACAAAATACAAAAAGACACACAGAATCATTTTAAAATCATTTTAAAATAAAGTGCTTTAAAAGAGAAGAGTGCAGATAGATCTTTCAGTCGTATGCACGTCTAAAGAGAACTGTTTTTAGTCTGGATTTAAACATTGTCAGAGTGGAGGCCTGTCTCACATCTTCAGGGAGACTGTTCCAGATTTTAGCTGCAAAAAACTGAAATGCTGATTCCCCATGTTTAGTCCTGACTCTAGGCACCTGCAGGAGGCCGGTCCCTGAGGCCCTCAGATTGCGAGATGGTTCATATGGCACTAACATGTCAGAGATGTACTTTGGTGCTTGGCCGTGGAGAGACTTGAACACAAGCAGAACTGCTTTAAAGTCAATTCTCTGAGCCACAGGAAGCCAGTGCAGAGACCTGAGCACAGGACTAATGTGATCGTACTTCCTGGTTCTTGTCAGGACCCGAGCAGCAGCATTCTGGATGCACTGCAGCTGTTTTACAGCTCGTTTGGAGAGGCCAGTGAACAGGCCGTTGCAGTAGTCTAACCTACTGGAGACAAATGCATGGATAAGTCTCTCCAAGTCTGGTTTAGACACTATACCTTTAATTTTGGCAATGTTTTTTAGGTGGTAAAAAGCTGTTGATGTTATTGATTTGATGTGGCTGTTAAAGTTCAGGTCTGAGTCCATTATTACCCCCAGATTTCTAACTTGATTTGTCGGTTTTAGAGCGAGAGACTGGAGGTGACTGCTGACACTTTCTCTCTGTTTCTGCGGCCCAAAGACGATGATTTCAGTCTTGTCTGAGTTTAGCTGAAGAAAATTGTTTTGCATCCACAAGCTGATCTGTTGGATGCAATGACAGAGTGAATCCACTGGTCCATATTCACCTGCCGTCAGTGAGACATAGATCTGAGTGTCATCTGCGTAGTTGTGATAAGACACATTTGTGCTGAGTATTAACTGACCTAAGGGCAGCATGTAGAGGTTGAACAGAAGGGGTCCCAGGATTGACCCTTGGGGCACCCCACAGGTCAAGCTCACGTGGTCTGAGACACAGTTACCAATCTCAACAAAGTACTCTCTGTCCTCAAGGTAGGACTTCAACCAATTTAGGGCAGTGCCAGTGATGCCCACCCAGTCCTCTACTCTCTGTAGGAGGATCCTATGATCGACAGTGTCAAAAGCAGCGCTCAGATCTAACAGAATTAAGACTGAGGCTTTGCCCGTGTCAGTGTTCAGGCGGATGTCATTTGTCACCTTGATAAGAGCAGTCTCAGTGCTGTGATGAGGTCTAAAACCTGACTGGAAAACATCAAATGAGTTGTTTATTAAGAGGAAGTCAGTGAGCTGTTGGTAAACAACCTTTTCGAGGACTTTGCCTAAAAATGGCAGATTTGAGATGGGCCGATAATTTTTCAGGTCTGAGGCATCAAGACTGCTCTTCTTTAAGAGAGGCTTAATGACCGCAGTTTTCAAGGCCCTTGGGAATGTTCCAGATTGAAGCGACATGTTAACTATGTGAGTGAGTGGTGTTAACAAAGTGCTCAGAACAGACTTTAGAAATCTGGTGGGTAACACATCGAGGCAGCATGTAGAAGAACTCAGACTGGTGATGATCTCTTGGACAGTTTTGTCAGTTACAGGCGCAAACTGAGTCAGCTCTAAATGTGTAGGTGGTTTTAAAGTTATTATTTGCACTGTGGAATTTATGGCATTTTTAATGCCCTGAACCTTGTCATTAAAGAATACTGCAAACTCATTGCACTTAGCTGTGGAAATTAGTTCTAACGGCAGCAGAATTGAGGGTTTGTTAGTCTGTTTACTGTTGCAAACAGAGCACGCGAGTTATTACTGCAATTTCCAATTATTTCAGAAAAAAAATCCTTCCCTTGTTTTACATAAAATGAGGTTGTACATGTACAACCTTTCTCTATAAATGTCTTTATGAATCTGGAGATTTGACTTGCGCCATTTTTCGCCAGCACTGCGGCACTCCCTTTTTTGTGCCCTGACTGACTCATTATTCCTCCATGGCGCCTTCTGCTTATTTTTAACCATTTTAACCTTCATAGGAGCAATGGTGTCCAGAACATTCAAGATATTAGATGTAACAGAATTTAAAAAGTCGTCAACATTTTGAACATGAAGGATTTTCAAAGTTTATCATTTCAATGAAGAGCGCACTTGTGCTGTCATTTATGTGTCTCCTCCGAACAACTGCAGGACCAGTCGGTGATTTGGGAATAACAGACAGGTCAAAGAAAACACAGAAATGATCAGACAGTGCCACATCGACCACACTGACGTTTGAAATATTAACCCCTTTAGTAATTAGCAGGTCCAGAGTGTGTCCTCTGCTGTGAGTGGGGCCACTCACATGCTGAGTAAGACCAAAGGTTTCAAGGACAGCATCAAGCTCTTTAGCGTTTCTGTCGCAAACATTATCCACGTGAACATTGAAATCACCTGTAATGACCAAACCGTCAAATTCTGTGCATACAACTGAAAGCATCTCAGTAAAATCATCAATAAAACCTTGGCAGTGCTGGGGAGGCTTGTACAGGACAATGTAGAGTATGGAGGGAGACTGTTTTAGCTCCATTTTAAAAGATAAATACTCAAATGATGAAAACACCCCAAAAACAACCTCTGGGTAACTATTTTATCTCTAAAAACTGCACAGACACCTCCACCCTTTTTGTTGTCGCGTGTTTCAGATTCAAACTTGAAGCTCGGTGGAGTCGCTTCTATTAGAACTACATTCCCCGTGTTTTTGTCAAGCCATGTTTCAGTTAAAAACATAAAATCAAGATTATAAGAAGATATAAAATCATTAATTAAAAGTGATTTGTTACATAATGATCTGACATTAAGCGCAGCAAGTTTCAGATTGGTTTCAATGTGACTGGACGTTATCTTTTCACAGGGAATATGAATTAAATTTCTAAGATTGGACAGTCTAACTGTCCTTCTGTTCTCCAGTCTGTGTGACGTGACTACAGATATAACACAGGGCCCCGGGTTTGTTTGACCATTTTCATGACCATAAGTCCCGGCAACGCTGAGACCCACTACATCCTAGCTATGGGAGATAACAGTTCTGGGGGGAGATGGGGGAGGGCGGCGAAGGGGGAGACCTGGAGGAGGTTTGGGCAAAGGCTGAGTGGGGAGAGCTGGGGGGGCTTTGGGTGATGGACCAGGTGATTCATAGGAAAAGGTAAAGGCATTTTAAATTATTGGTGTTTGTGAAAGTCAACAATTTAAACTAAATTGTAGCTTGCTCTCCGGCATTACGCGCCCAGAGCAGCGCTGGTTGGTCCTTCACGTGCCATCCATTGGTCCATATGCGGGGTGTCTGACTGAATGCTCCCTCCTGTTCGGCGTCGAGCCGTGGGCCACTTTCCTCTCATAACTGGTAGGCCTGCGTGTGATCTTCCCTGTGTCAGTCACTTTTATTAATTGTTAGTTTTTGGTAAATTATTAAATTCCTTTTTCGGGTGTCTGCGGTGGTCGGCAGCGGCACAGGGCACGCCGCCTGTTTCTTTTTATTGTCTCCACTCCTGTTTACCTTTTGCTGTTGTTCATCCCTGTTGTGTTTTGTCTTAACCCACTGTATTTTATTAAGTCGCGTCCCGGCACGGTCTTGGCGCTGGAGTGTGTGGTGGAGCGCGCCTCAAGGGACTATTTTAAGGAAGCACCTAGGTATTTTAAGTGGAAATAAATAACAAATGTTGATTGTACTATATTCCAAACTGTTAAAATAAAGTGTTAACTAATGGAACCTGTGGCTTTGATTCATTGTTGATAGCTTACCTGTGCGCCTTGGGGATCTATACATTCTGCCGGTGAAATTCCGGTGGTGGCGTTGTTACAACAACTTAAATTTAGTTCATCTTATGTTGCCAAATTTTTATAATCTATTAACCGCTCGTCTTGCCAAATATATATTGACAAATGGAGGTTTCTCCTGTCACAATCTGTATTGTATACTTCAGTTTTAGAATGTTGATCCATAAGGTAGTATCCAGTCTTGAACACAACAGCTCACACATAATTCAGATAATTGGAATTCCTAATAACATAATTAAAACTGTGGCAAGTAAGTACAAATATTACAGGTGGAATAAAATAATATAGAGCTCAAAAAGTTATGGTGAACTGTAATTAAGTGTTTTGTTTGATACTCGAGCTGTTGGAAGTATAATCATTTTACTTTTATCCTTTAGGTGCAGCCGGCAAAACCAAACCTGCAGGAGAAGGACTTTTCATGTTTGGACCATCCAGACACTTGAGCAGAAGCAGCAGACGTCACACAATGGACATTTAACTCTGCAAACACAGAATCTAATGGTGCTTTACACGGATCACAGCCATTACAATGTCAAGTTACCTGCACTTGAAACTGTCATTTGTAAAAAGCTGCAATTGTACTTGTAATTATACTTTCAAATGCAAATAAATCTAGCGATTATAATTATTATAACCCCTTGAGCAAAACCTCTGAACTTTACTTTTATGGATTAAACACAACTGATAGAAAAGGTGCTCAATCATTGTATGTTCTGTGATGTTTGATCGAAAGAACATTTCTGCACTGCAAAGAATCATTTTCAATTCCTCACCTGCATCTTTTTCCAACCAAATCTAATGTATTAGTTTAGTGTTGTATTCAGTGAACTGCAGACAGTGAAGGTGAAGGTGGCACAGACACGGAGCTGTAGTAGAGGCTAATCTTTATTGTTAGAAGAATGAAGCAAATCTCCAGACATCTGCAACAGAAGAACCACATCCAGCTGCTCCTCATGGAAAGGAAAACCTGGGAACAAAAAAAACAGTTTAGAGAAAAATAAGAAAACTTGAACCGTTAGACCAATATACACACGCACAAATCATGAAGCTCAGTCTTTTTTAATGTAGTACTACCCCCTAATATTGTACAAATTACTGTTACTTATATAATAAGTATTTTAAGATAGTACCTCATCTTCAAAATGTTACTTTAGTAAGAATAATTATTTAGTGGAAAGTGCTACCCCAAGTTAGAGTCTCATTTATAATTTAAATATTTTGTTGGAAGAGCAAAACTTTCATAATGCCCCAAATTTGGTCAAAAACATTCATTTCTGAGGGAGCGGTGCAAGAAACACTGATATTTAAATTATTTCAATTTCGTAACCTCGCAGCTTCTGTCACTAATTTACTCACAGTGGGAAGAATAGCACTTACAAGTGGAAGGACAAACAGTTTAAATAAGATTTACTAAAAAAGCTACTTATATAAATGTAACTGAGCACCTCTTACTCTGTACATTAAAGATGTGGAATGACAAAGTAAATCCTAAATGATGTGTGACGCTGTGCTGTTGTAAATTGAATAAAATACAACTAACACACCTGACAGGGTTTACTCTCAGTGACAGAGACAATGTCAATCATTTACAAAACATAAGTCTTGCAATTAGAAGATCAAGACAGACCTTAATACAATTTAGTCCCATTTGGTAAAGCTGCATTTACATCTTAAATGTTGTTTTGTCTTTAACTTATAGTTACCAACAAGATGAACAGAAGTAGTAGCTCTAAGTTAAACTAAAAAACAGATGTGAAAATTAGTGTCTTCACAACTGAGACATTTAGTTTTAAATTAAACAGTAAAGATAACATCTTGAGTAGGATTTGTACTCGCCACTTTTACTGAGATATGTTTGTCTGACGTGCAGTGATGAATGATAGCCTTCAGCTCGTTAGCCTCGTTAGCCGTGATAGCCACCTGTAGCTGTAGCTGCAGCTGCGAGCGCGAGCTTCAGCCGAGAGTTCACAGCCAAGACTCCGCCCCTCTCTCCTTTTTAGGAATATTTTCTGAGGGAGGGGTAAGCGGGGCGTAACCTGCGGCCATTTTTAAAATTCTCCATGACTGAGCCGCATTATCATGAATGGGGCGGAGTGACGACCGTCTGTCCATTATTTTTTATGTCTATGGGCGCTCCCTGTACCCCTGGGGGTCCCTGGGAAACACTGCTTTAAGATACAGCTCAACAGAGTTTTTCCAAGACAAGATCAACGAATACTACTCTAAATGAAGAACATTTTCATGAGTGAAGAGTAGTTTCCTCCTTGTTGTGTGGAGAATCAGGTAAGTGTTGCTGAATTGTCCCCTCACACTTGGATTAGAGTGGTTTCTATAAGAAGAGCAGAGATTTTTAGAGAGCCCTCCTCTCCATCTCCAGATCTGTGACGGCTGCTCGGACCATCTGGGTCTGAGTCATGGTGGGCCCGCTCCAGGAACAGGAGAGGCTGGGATCAACAACAAAGCATGGAGAACACAGTGGGAAAGAACGGCAGGATTTAGAAATGAGGCTACTGAGATAAATGTATCATTTAAACGGAGCACCAGGAACACTGGGGCGAGCTGACCTGCTGCACAGCACCGGGAGGGAAGTTATAGTGGTCAAAAACTGTGCTCTGGAATATAAAGGAGTCAGTTAAAGCTGTCTGCACTTTTCCGGTAGGGTTTACGCTGTAGCGGTATAGATGAAACTTTCATTCTAAATACATTTGTTGGAATACATTAAAATGATTTCAGACTCTTTCCAGTACTAAAGCCATGCACACGTCTTAAAATGAATGCATATTAACAATGTGCCGAAGGGTCTGTGAGAGCTAGAACTAGTTCTAGATTTAGACAGCTTGGTTTTGCTGTTTGAAAATCAGGTACCCCAGCTTTAATTTGGAGTTACGTACATAAAATGTGTACACATATGCAGGCTTTATGAATAAGAATCCAGGACTCCTGGTGCTGTGCACAAGGAAGTCTTAAGAAAGGCAAAGAGAGACTCAAGTCCAGAACCAGATCCAAATCCAGTCATGTGAAATATCTCAAAGAAAGGGAGTTTTGATCAAAGTTCTCCACCAAGTGCAGGTTATGGTCCTACTCAAACTACAGGATGAGGTCCAGACAAAAGTTAGCAACAAATCTCAAGACAAGATCAGCTCGAGTCGGGCAAATACGGGGCGAGTTCTTCTAATGTTTTGAGTGGGTTGGTTTGCCTGCTTGTCAGGCCAACTACATTGTACTGCGTATTTGAGCCACCAGCAAAGGTTCATGGGAATTCATGCAATAACACGGAAAAGTACTCGTCTAATGACCTGAAAACTGCTCCAGACCTCTGGTGTCCAGGACAAACAGACTCTTTGGGGGTCAGCGCAAACTGAAGGTCCCGAACTGCACAAATCACATTTGGTACTTGCTTCAAATGGGTAGACAAAGTGAGCAGTACAAAGCTTTCCTTTTTTTTTTTCTTCAAAGAAACAGTTTATTCATAATAGTCAAAAGTGTTTGTTTATAACACTGAAACTCTTCACAAGAAACAAAAACTGACATGAGCTCAGAATGTTATCTGTCAGAAGAAAATAATATTTGCAAATTATGTTGACCTTTAAACACAATTAATAATATGTTTTGAGATGTATTTTTACCCTGTCGACATGTTTCTTCGAGTCATTTTCAGAACTGTGCCGTGTCACTTCTCAGCTCCAACAGCTGATACCTTCCAGGTCCATCAGGCTCGTTCCTCGCTTTCTGAATTCAATCTCCTCGTTAAAGGACAAGCAACATTGACTTTTCTGAGCTTTTAGCCAAGTTCTAATATTGTTCCATCATTTAGCATTTAGCTCCATTCACACTTGTTTGATGAATCCTGGTTTGAAAATCTTCTCAACCTCCGACCGTCAAAAACCATCCGTTCTGAATTCCTCCTATGTGTGACGTTTTTCGATAACTGATGTCACATATCCGAGAAGCTTTTGCTGTATTAAGTCTTTGAATCATCACCTGGCTCGTTCTGGGCATTTCTGCCGCCTAAACGCGATCATTACAACTGCGTCACAGCTCTGGACAGCTGCATTACAAAATATTATGTATATACAAATATGTGTAATTGAAGCCACAGCTAAGTTAATATGGTGTCTTCCAAGGCAGTGGTAAAGTAACATTTGATTTTCTTTTTGTTTTTTCTTTGTAAAAAATATGAGATGAAAGAGTAAAGATATTCAATGGCATGTTTAAAGGCCAATGACAGTACAAATAATGCATAATATACTGTATGTCCTTTAATCCAGTGTTTTCAGCTCTTATGACTGTCCTAGTCCATAATGTGGTTATTTCTTTTGCAGTGATCTGATATGGCTGCCTTTAGATTCTCTTGCTTTGCTTTCTCTTTTTGTCCTGGTTAGTCTCCCTGATGTCTCTTTTTCTCTTTCTTTTTTCAGATGCCCGTCCTGTTTCCCCTGTGTATGATTTTTCACATTTTTTCAGTGGAATTCATACACTATGTTGCATTTTTGATCTTGTGGTACCACTATTAATTAGCATAGTTTTTGGCATGCTTGACCACAGTGTGGACATTTTTCACAGCTCCTTTAAAGCTGTGGTACGTGACTTTTTTTGGCTTAAGTTAGTCAAATCTGTGTTTTCCACCAAAGAGTATCTAGTAAAACCAGCACTTTATGACAAAAATAAGACTTTTACATGCTGTCTACATCTAATAATAAAGTCTCGAAGTAAGAGCTAAAAGCTGCGCTCTGATTGGCTGCATATAGGTGGTACTCCTCAGTTTCACTTCACCGTCTGAAAAAAGCTGTTGTAAAGCTGTAAAGATCTTAATTATTAATGAATGAATGAATATTGCGCTATTTAAACACACTTTTTGACGATGGCTGAAACTAACGATTATTTTAGTCGTCAACTAGTCATTGATTGTAGATTGAGACTTAGAATCACTGTTCCCTCTAAGCTGCGCGCGTGCGCAATTGCGCACAGCTCCCAGGGGCATCGCGCAGAGAGAATCTAAGTTGCGCACGAGAGAAAGAGAGAGAGGACAAGAGGGAAAGGCGCGAGCCACACACAGTGACGTGCACCTGAACACACCTGATCATTAACAGCACATGGCGCCAAATCAAAGGCTCCGGGGGAACTGAAGTTCTACATCCCATACACTTTTAACTAGTCTATCTTCTAGACTCCAGACCAACCCGCCTCGTATTCACAGAGTTTTGAGAACAAACAGCTGACGAACTAATGCGTCTAGAATAGCGCAAATTAACACGAAGACTCGCGCTCCCATCAGGGGTGAAAGTGAGGCATTACGGCCCGTTACTGCGGACCCCTAAAATATTTGCTGGTAGTACACTGTGCCAGCAGGCACGTAAACGAGCTCCTCCACCTTACGCACGGAAAAGTAGTCCCACTAAAATCCTTGCCTCTGGAGTCAAACCATCACATTAGACACAAACTTAATCCAGGGTCAGGCTGTGCACTTTTGGAGATTTAATCGACCCAAACCCGAACTCTCAGAACTCACACTGACAAACTTGATTTGAGTTCATTCATTCTGGATCTGACTTGTCTCCGCGCGTCTTTACGCGGCAGCGGTGTGAGCGCCGTGAGCAGCGCGGCACAGACACAGCCTTCAGACTCCTCTGTCCTCAGCACCAGTGAAGAATCATGAACCAATCAGAGCAAACGCCACAGCGCGTCTACAAAGTTTAGCGCTTTGCAGTTTTCGCGTGTATTGATATGCAAATTAGCCACGTGCGTAACAAGGCGTTAAGTGCTTTATGCGCACAGAACAATAATGCATCAAAAAATGTGAAAGCTTTGGAGGGAAAAACACCATGACCCTGATTTGATGATATCCATTTTTAAAAGTATTATTAATTCTACCAAAACCAAATTATAGCTGAGGGGCTGTGATCTGAGAGAGGAGGACAGTGCAGCTCACAGAGAAACACTGACAAGATTTAGACACAAGTGATCAGCAGCATGTGTCCTACAGAGGTGAACTCAACTGTGCCACAGGTTTTCTTATGATAAACAAAGCCTCCATTTGAATCTTGGGCAGAAGTAGCCTGCAATCATAATGTATGATTAAAGGTGCACTATGTAACTTTTGTGTGGAGGGTCTGCCATTAGCCTATTGCATGATCATAAAATGTATCATTGTAACATTTGAGTTTGTTGATCTAAAACACCTCAAATCTCAGGAAATTACATCCATTTTGTTGAAAATGTTCAAACTTACCCGCTATAAGTTAAATTCTAAATTCTATCCAGGGATGCTTCATTAATGGATGAAGGCAAACAAAACCCAATACAGACTGTGTTACTGCACTGCTCTGATCTCAGGTTTTGAACGATTGTGACACCGATGTGGCCACAGTGCGTCTGATGTCGCTCACATGGTCCAAGGCTCTGCTCAGAGAGTTTTTGTGTTCGCTCAGACACATGAAAAATTAGAGGGAACATTGCTTAGAATAAGCTAAAATTTTAACCAAATGAAGGTTGAAATATTGTGAAAGAAACTTCAAGATAAAGAATATGTGTGTATAACGTGTATAATAGAGGAAAATCAGAAATTATCTATTCTTTTTTTATCATTTTTCTTTGATAATGTCACTGTCTTAAAGGTCCAGAGAACAACGACCATCATCAAAATAAAAAAAAAATATTATATTCAATTAGTCATAATTATTCTAATTGTTGCAACCCGATTTTTGATGCAGTAATGTCTGTTATATTATAATAAAAAACAAATACAAAACAGAGGCCAATTTAGTTTGAAAAAGCTAGATTTTATTCATGATTTCCAATGCTCTCATTTTAAAAACAACATTTATATCAGATTTAAAGCTTTTGGTATATTTTGTTTGTTATGATATTGTTATTGCGTCAGCCAGTATCGCGATAGATACTTTTGATATATTGATTGATTCGATATATTGTACAGCACTAATTTTAAAACCTACTTCCAGTTCTAGCTCCAGTGTAGAAAGGAGGTACCCCAGCTCAAAATCTCAAAACACGCTGTCTTTGAAGGACACATTCTGTTATAGTGACTTTTTTGAGCTTTTAACCATGTTAAAAGCTCCCTCCTCCAAAAAGTATACTGCTCCATGAGATGATTACCGTAGAATGTGGACTATTGAGCGCTCCTGAGTATAAGCTGCACAAGCCATACTTTCAAAGAAAAACAACTTTGCGCACACGTGGCAGAGGCGCGCACGTGTTTTGTAACATGCACTCCACCGCAAAAGAGTGCGGTGTGCAGCCAGTGCGGTGTTGTTTTCCTCCCCATCCTTGAATAAGTGGTCAAAATATGTAACGTGGGAACGCGTTAATGAAAGCGGCGGCTGCTACACGGAGCAGAGGAGAGAGGAACGAGTGCGCAAGAGTGCGCAACGGAGGAGAAAAAGAGAAAAGAAAGGAGCGAGAGAGAGGTCATGTGGGCCAGCGTCAGCGGAGGAACAGGCACATCACGTTGGTGCAGGTAGAACACAAAACAGTAGTTACTTACTTATTCTGCCTATAAACCTCTGCTCGGAACTTAGTTTAGTAACTCCGGTTACACACGTGCGCAGGGCTCGGGTTGTTAGGACATACATGCGCGGTGGGGTCAAATCATGCAGCAAATGACTCAGAGTCAGCCACGCTGGAGTCAGCCACGCGGGTGCGGGTACGTGGGAGTCAGCCACGCGGGTGCGGTACGCGGAAGTCAGCCATGCCGTGCGAGTACTGTTCTGTTCAGGTCGAATCGTGCTGCGTTGGGTTCGGACAGTACGTGCGCAGGCTCGGACAGGTCGGGCTTGAATTTTTGAGCCCAATCTAAACTCTACCCTAGAGGCTGTTCACGGAAAAATAGATAAATTAGCCGCATCGCTGTATAAGCCGCAGGGTTTAAATCATTAGAAAAAAGTAGCGGCTTATAACCCGCATTTTATGGTATTTAGTTTTAGGCAACTCTCAGAAGCCTCACAGTTGAGATGTGTAAAATGAAAAGGCTGGTGCTAATGGCGATGTACTCCAGTGTTGCATGTGCGTGTGTGGATCAAGCGGCTCTTGAGGTGTTTTGTGTTATTGAACCTGTGCAGCACTTTGTATGTTTATAAATGTGCTAAATCATTTTGACCTTGTCAGCATGTTAAGCAACTGTGATCTTCAAAGGTCAGAGTTTACCTTAGGGCTACATCGATACAGCTGAAGTCCACACTTTTTACACAACGAGTGCACGATCCACAAGGCAGATTACAGACTTCACCGTAGTTCAATTAGAAAAAAGAAAGATGGCTTTTTATTTAAAACTCGATAATCAATCCTCTAGCTTCATGACTGAAGATGAGTTCATCAGTCATATTATGACAAGAGCTTGTGATGGTGCGGCAGAGCTGAAAGAGCGTGTTCAACAATGGAAAGAGGAAGAACAAGCAACAGCTCAACCAGGTTACACCGCACAAAAGGCCGAGAGATACATAGACAACTACTATGAAAAGCGGAAAGTATTTGTAGAACATCCAGTAGTTGTATTTAAGGACGAGATCCCCGCCAGTGACACACCTACAGACTTAGAACAAGTAGCTGATGCTATGCCATCAAAGATAGACATGGTGGGTTTAGAAGATGGATCAGCGAAGGAAGAGGAAACATTATAAAATGTTCAGTTTAGTTTAAAGAAAGAGGAAAATGTTTCTCCGGTGGGAACATTAGAGCAAAATAATCGGCTTGTGATGGATAGCAAAGCTGATCAAAAAGCTGAGTCTGTGCATCCCCAGGTGGATGTGGATGAAACCCACCAAATTTCTCCACAACCTTCTGAGCTTGAACACCCCACTTTACCAGCCAGTCCAGCTCAAGAGAACATAACCAATTTAGAAGTTATCACATCTTCAAAATATGAGTTAGATGAACATGGCCAGTTAGAATCTCCTCCTCCCCTCGACATATCCAAAACCCTCTCTGAGGGAAGTGCAAAAGATACCAAATCTAACATTAGCCATCCTAGTATCAGGATCGAGTATGCTGATGATTATGAGGAAGCTTTTGCACTTCTTTTCAATGTCGTTGATGAGGAGATCACTTCCTACCCCGTAAAAGCACTGAAGAAAGTCAAGCACTTAGAGCAGGAACAAACAACTCCTGAGTTTGAAGAAGAAACAGCCAGCCACCAGAGGTTTTCTCCACAACCTTCTGAGTTTGAACACCCCACTTTAGACTCTCCTCCTCCCCTCGACATATCCAAAACCCTCTCTGAGGGAAGTGCAAAAGATACCAAATCTAACATTAGCCATCCTAGTATCAGGATCGAGTATGCTGATGATTATGAGGAAGCTTTTGCACTTCTTTTCAATGTCGTTGATGAGGAGATCTCCACTTCTCACCCCGTAAAAGCACTGAAGAAAGTCAAGCACGTAGAGCAGGAACAAACAACTCCTGATTTTGAAGAAGAAACAGCCAGCCACCAGAGGTTTTCTCCACAACATTCTGAGTTTGAATACAGTGATCCCTCGCTATATCGCGTTTCATCTTTCACGGCTTCGCTGCTTCACGGATTTTTTTTACAGTGCCGATATTTTTACAGTGCATCCACCGAACTTCAGCGCACGGCACAAGAACGGGACCTTTTGATGAGTCGTTCATTGCAGTTCTCAAATATAATCGAAGGTGGCATATCCGTTTATAAAAATCTTCTTGCTCAGAAAAAGAAAGAGCGCCAACAACTCCCCATAACAATGTTCTTCTCCTGCGCCTTCAGTAGAAACAGACGCTACAGCGGAGCGGAGTCAGGACGAAGAGGCACAGACTGTGAAATACGCGAGTGACAATGTTTCCAACCTTGTATTACTATATTAAAATTATTGTTTTAAACAAATTTTGGGCTTTAAAACAGGTTTTGATTTTTGGTTTCATTCCATAGTTCAGTATTGCATTGTAAAATAATAAAAGATAAAGCTGTGACTACTTCACGGTTTTCACTTTTCGCGTGTTATTTTTGGAACGCAACTCCCGCGATAAACGAGGGATCACTGTACTCCAGCAGTCCGGATGAAGAGTCTTCCCCTTACTTTCCTTCCACTAGTGCTAATGGAGCACAGATGAAAAGTGGAAGAAATTCTTCCATTTTTACAAACTATCGCGACAGTGAAGTTCCATCCACTTCTTACACTAGAAATGGTGAGCCTGGCGCAGACAAATGGGCATTTTTAGTGGAGAAAAGTCCAAAGGAGGCAAAACAGAAATGTAAACATTTTTGTTGGACATCGGATCCCCAGGGCATATTATATGATGCCGTTGTTAAATTTAAAAAGTTGTCAGACGACATAACAGGAATTCAAACAGTGCATATTAACAGTAACGCCTAGTGTACACTGAGTCCAGTCCGGTCGCGGTCCGGGACCCGCGCGGGTCTCTTGCAGACGCCTGTCACACCAGCTCCGGTTAACTGTGGTCCGTTTTTGACGTAAAGCCACGTAGATTCACGTGGTTTGAGAGCACTCGCCAAATGACATGAAAGCCGCACCAGACCGCTGCGGCGCCCGGCAACATTAGACTTCTTGCTGATTCTTTCCGAGACCACGCTGCCGGACCCGCGCCGCAGAGCCCGAGGTCGGGTGTGACAGGGCGCATTGATTTTAAGCACTTTCTAAGTCTTGCGGGACCCGCACGGGACCCGCGCGGGTCCCGAACCGGAGCCGGACCGGAGTCGGTGTGCATCAGGCGTGACTGTTGTGACCCCGTGACTGATTATGTTTGATCACTTTTGAAACCATATCCAAATATTACAGTCTGTTATCACACACTGAACTGAACGGTCGTTTTCCTTTGGATTGGGGGTCACTGACTCATGTGAGTGGATCTGGACTAAATCAAGAAAATAGGTGAGTAAGACACACAGAACTCTGAGATATCTTTATATTCTTTTCAATGTCGTTGATGAGGACCCCACTTTACCAGCTAGTCCAGCTCAAAAGAATATAACCAATTTAGAAGTTATCACATCTAGAAAATATGAGTTAGATGAACATGGCCAGTTAGAATCTCCTCCTCCCCTCGACATATCCGAAACCCTCTCTGAGGGAAGTGCAAAAGATACCAAATCTAACATTAGCCATCCTAGTATCAGGATCGAGTATGCTGATGATTATGAGGAAGCTTTTGCACTTCTTTTCAATGTCGTTGATGAGGAGAGCTCCACTTCTCACCCCGTAAAAGCACTGAAGAAAGTCAAGCACGTAGAGCAGGAACAAACAACTCCTGATTTTGAAGAAGAAACAGCCAGCCACCAGAGGTTTTCTCCACAACATTCTGAGTTTGAATACAGTGATCCCTCGCTATATCGCGTTTCATCTTTCACGGCTTCGCTGCTTCACGGATTTTTTTTACAGTGCCGATATTTTTACAGTGCATCCACCGAACTTCAGCGCACGGCACAAGAACGGGACCTTTTGATGAGTCGTTCATTGCAGTTCTCAAATATAATCGAAGGTGGCATATCCGTTTATAAAAATCTTCTTGCTCAGAAAAAGAAAGAGCGCCAACAACTCCCCATAACAATGTTCTTCTCCTGCGCCTTCAGTAGAAACAGACGCTACAGCGGAGCGGAGTCAGGACGAAGAGGCACAGACTGTGAAATACGCGAGTGACAATGTTTCCAACCTTGTATTACTATATTAAAATGATTGTTTTAAACAAATTTTGGGCTTTAAAACAGGTTTTGATTTTTGGTTTCATTCCATAGTTCAGTATTGCATTGTAAAATAATAAAAAATAAAGCTGTGACTACTTCACGGTTTTCACTTTTCGCGTGTTATTTTTGGAACGCAACTCCCGCGATAAACGAGGGATCACTGTACTCCAGCAGTCCGGATGAAGAGTCTTCCCCTTACTTTCCTTCCACTAGTGCTAATGGAGCACAGATGAAAAGTGGAAGAAATTCTTCCATTTTTACAAACTATCGCGACAGTGAAGTTCCATCCACTTCTTACACTAGAAATGGTGAGCCTGGCGCAGACAAATGGGCATTTTTAGTGGAGAAAAGTCCAAAGGAGGCAAAACAGAAATGTAAACATTTTTGTTGGACATCGGATCCCCAGGGCATATTATATGATGCCGTTGTTAAATTTAAAAAGTTGTCAGACGACATAACAGGAATTCAAACAGTGCATATTAACAGTAACTGTTGTGACCCCGTGACTGATTATGTTTGATCACTTTTGAAACCATATCCAAATATTACAGTCTGTTATCACACACTGAACTGAACGGTCGTTTTCCTTTGGATTGGGGGTCACTGACTCATGTGAGTGGATCTGGACTAAATCAAGAAAATAGGTGAGTAAGACACACAGAACTCTGAGATATCTTTATATTCTTTTCAATGTCGTTGATGAGGACCCCACTTTACCAGCTAGTCCAGCTCAAAAGAATATAACCAATTTAGAAGTTATCACATCTAGAAAATATGAGTTAGATGAACATGGCCAGTTAGAATCTCCTCCTCCCCTCGACATATCCGAAACCCTCTCTGAGGGAAGTGCAAAAGATACCAAATCTAACATTAGCCATCCTAGAATCAGGATCGAGTATGCTGATGATTATGAGGAAGCTTTTGCACTTCTTTTCAATGTCGTTGATGAGGAGAGCTCCACTTCTCACCCCGTAAAAGCACTGAAGAAAGTCAAGCACGTAGAGCAGGAACAAACAACTCCTGATTTTGAAGAAGAAACAGCCAGCCACCAGAGGTTTTTTCCACAACATTCTGAGCTTGAACACCCCACTTTAGACTCTCCTCCTCCCCTCGACATATCCGAAACCCTCTCTGAGGGAAGTGCAAAAGATACATCTCCCGTTCAGATCAAATATGCTGATGATTCTGATGAAGCTTTTGCACTTTGTTACGGCGTTGGTCTTAGCCAGGCTTGTCTCCTGATTGGTGGATCCTGCCACATCGCTGCTCAGAAAAGAGTTTTATCACTCAGAGAAATCAGGAATTATCTCAAAATGACAAAGAAAACGTGATTGTGTTTTCGATCAAATGCTAGATTTCCAAAGCAACACGTGACAAGCCTCTGAAAAACTGACATAACATCCATAAAAATCAGACAAAAATAAGGCACTAGTTCAACGTCTGTATTATCATTGCATTTATTAACATGAAACAACTGAAAAAAGGAGAAAAAGTTTCTCATGAAACGTGATAGTGCTGCTCAGAAACAAAGACTAAAACCCACAACTCTCAAAATGTGCAAGTGACTTTCCAAAAAAAGAAGTCCAAAGTCAAAAACCTACTTTGTCTGTAAATATACTACATCAGGACGTCCCACAGCGGTGACATCTTAGATTAATCTGGGTCAATTTGAGTAAAACTATTATATTCACGTTCTATTCATGTTCTCAACAACTAATCGATTATTCTTTCGACTAATTACAAAATGTACCAAAATAATCAGTTGCAGTGCTATTTTAGATGCAAAGTCTTATTTTCATTTCAGGCTCTTTTAAGTCAACCAACTTTTACTATCAGCATCAAGTTATTCTACAAGCCGTTTCTATTTAACCACCACCACCTGCTGTACAAACACGGAACTACCTTTACCTCAACTCCTCACTATAAAAAAGTTGGGAATAAAACATTTTAAATTGTGGAATAAAGGCAAACGTGAAGTGGAACATAATGTGATTTCACTGGAGAAAGTGGGATGATCCTCAGAATGTCACAAAATAAAAATCAAGGTGGTTTTGTCAAATGAAAACCACACCAGAGCCTGCTTTAAACATTTTACCTTTGGATATTTCTGTTTATGTAATAGTAGATTATAACAGACACCATTTGATAAAGGTATATCCAGATTTGTAGGTTTTAATGAATAGTTAAAATACATTTTCTTCATGGACTTATATTAGGTAAGAACTTTTTCTTACCTCACTGGAAAATAAATGTTCTTATTTTATGTTAAATTATCTTATAATCAGTCAGAAATGTCTTGAAACTTGTGAAACTGTCTATGTCACATGAGCAATTCAATCTCTTCTAGTCAAAACTACTCAATAAAATCAATAATCTGAATTCAGGTCATTTTCAACAATATAATGAATTTTTGCAGTTATGTGTCATTTAAAATAAGGTTTCTACACATGTTTCATAGATAATCTGAATAAAATGACAATGTAAATGGCTTCTTAAAGGTCTGAACTAGTTTTTTTCCTTAGTTTGACGTCTTTATTTGAAGTTTAAATGCATAAAATAATGAAAAACATCACCTCTCCCCCCAGTCGTGATCATTATTGTTCCCAGACAACACAACTTGCAGCGAAGAAAGCAGTTTTCAAAAATTATCGATTCAAAATCATGATGGTGACCTGAATGTGTACCAAATTTGCCCATTCCAACTCACGCCCAGGCCACGAACGCCACACGACTATCATTTTTGAGCCATCAGCAAATACAATAAATTCTTTAAAAGTCCTTTCCCCACTGCATGTTGTGTTGGCCTGTAGGAACAAAATGGTCAAGACTGAGATGAGAGGTCATGTTTATTCTTTACAAATGACCGTAAAAATGTCAGTTTGCATTTTTTAAACATCAAATAAACTCCATTTAAGTAGAACAGACCTTTGAGAAGCCATTTACACGGACATTTTATCAAAGAAATGTGTGTACTAATAGCCCTGCGACTATTTAGGCGTCATTTTGGACTCTCAATTGTCTTTTAAAAACATGTTAAAAATGAGATTCAATTTAATGTAATACATTTTAAACACATTTTAACCACAATTGTCTCTCATATAAATGATTGTGCGACGAGCTGGACCCAAACCAGACCACACTGGACCAATCCAAAGACTTTAGAAACAGACCATGAAAACACTGACACAAAATGTCATTTGTACCATCACTGTAAGATTTTGAACCAATATGAATTCTTAAATTGGGATAACGCAATCATCTATTCAGACATAATTCTGCTCTATAAAATTCTTAATGGTCTGGCCCCGCCCCCATTGAACGATTTCATACAGATACCAGAGGAGAGTGCAAAATCCCATTTACAAAGACTTCATGTGGACAGTCTGCTTCCTCAGTCCGCGATGCTCACTCTCAGAAACATGACATCGTTTCACAGCTTTAGAAAATGTGTCAAAAAGTGTTTTTTGGACCATCAGACATGTGGCCATAATGGGAAATAACCTTGTGTGAGTGGGATGTGTCTCGTTCAAACTGTTGTGTCTATAGTTTGTACTTTTAGCATGTTCTATTTTACATTGTGTGTTTTGAGTGTTTTGTGCCTGTTTTCTGTCCTGATGTTTTCATCAGCCTACCAATGGGACACAGATGAACGTTAGTCTGCATGGCTAACTCTGGCGCGTTCACATGTTGGACTGTCACATGTTCATTAATGTGCACTGTCCCATATTACAGTGGTTCTCAAACTTTTTCAGTCACGACCCCACGAAAAAAAAATTGTTCACATTTGCGACCCCCAAACACAAAAAATAGGCGACACGCAAAGTGATAAATTAGCCTTATCTAACCTTATCTAATGTTTGATTTTATTTTGAGAATATAGACCTAGAAAAATGACTTTGATTGGCCCACAAATAGGAATCTACATTTACCACTGCATTTGAAGGTGTCAAGCCTTGTTTAACACTATTCTATACATTTTTCCACATCTTCTGGGGACCCCTGGAAATCATTTCGCGACCCCCATTGGGGTCCCGACCTCTAGTTTGAGAACCACTGGCATATTAAATGAAATAAACATGTTGTAACGTGAAACTGTTTGCGCAGCAGGCTCTAGGGGGCGTTTTGTGGCATAACACCGGCTCTCTTTGTTTGTGGCCGACTGAAGGACACGCTGTTGACATTTTAAATAAATGGGTATAACATGGAATACAATAAAATAAAGACAAGCACTCAGGAGTGGCCCAGGGAGAGTGATTCAGGATCTCTAGTGGAGCAGGCCATTCCAAGGCATTTCCAATTAAACAAAATGTCAGTCTATTGTCATTTAGCTGATCTGATCTGGTTAGTTCTCAGGAGCTAAGCAGGTTTGGGTCTGGTTAGTACTTGGACCACTGGAACATCAGGGCCACAAGGGGGCAGCAGTGTCCACCTTGTCTCAGTGTAATACATACACTGTGTGTGAGTGAATGATGGAAATGAGCCCATGGCCATGATCCCAGTGTTTACAGCAATTCTGGACATTTTGTAATCGCAATATTGATTTACGTCCCAAATATGCTAAATCTTAAATCTCTTATTTACACATTAAAACATGATGGACAACATGTAATTGTATACATATTTCTTACAATTATGTGAATTAATGACAGCTTTCAAATTGATAACTCTAAATTCTCTCTAAATCTAAAGTTTTTTTTTCGTTTTCAGTTGCAAAGTCTCAGCTTAAAGTATGCATGACATGTTCTTATGATTTTCTGATTTTTACTCTTTTTTGTGTGGGATAACACCAGTTGTAAATGTAAATGAGAAGAGTTCTAATATATATTGATTACATCACAGCAGGGAAAAGTTTGGCTCAATTTACACAAGAAGAACATTTTTTCTGACCCTTTAAACATTAATTCAACAAAATCAAGGTGTTTTCATATATTTGTATTATATTTTGTCATCTGTGTTTATTAGAGGAGGTTGCTCGGTAACAGCAGAGTTTTCAAGTGTGAAATTATAAACCTTAAAATTGTCAATCTGTATATAAGAATTCTTTTTAATAAAATAAGTAATACAATGATCTTAACTACATTTTAGTAAAATGTTTCCGCCTGCATGGCATAGGCACGAAAATGTATAAAACGGTACATTCTGCAATACTGAGATTAAAGTGCCTCTGACAGGTTGAACTACTCATTTACCTAAAATGCAGTTCAGATAAATATATTTCAAATTCTGCTCAAATCTTTACAAATTTTACCCCAGTTTAGAATTTTTTTAGGTTTTAATTTTACTTCCTGGTTGTAAATGATGACATCACAACAGGAAATGACCAAGAATTCATCCTGTACAGTGCACCAAAACTCCTCAAACGTCACAGATTTTTTCTATATGACAAAGAAAAACACATCTGAACGCCTTTTATTTTGTTGAATCAATGTTCAAAAGGGTCTAAAAAAAAGTAGTTTCTGTTGTGTAAATGATGCATAACCTTTGTCTCCCAAGTGTGATGTCATCCTTTTGTTTACTTCCTGTCATTTTCAACAGTGTAAAACTATCATTTGCATTTACAAGCGGTATTAATACACTAAAAAAAAGTCAAAATTTGAACATCATAAAAACCTATCGTGTGCGCTTTAAAACCCAATGAGCACTGAACCCAAAAGCTGTTGTGTGTCCAGCAGAGGGCGCCCCACACCTGCTCGTGCGGCCCTGTCAGGCTGGAGCTGGACTGACAGAAGTATTGACACATCCAAAGCGCTTTTGTTCGCCGGTGACAGGAAGTCGGCTCTCCCCCCCGGGCCACGGAGAATACCTGTCACTCACACAACAACCGCCGCTGTTTCAGACCCACACAAAACACAAAGAGACTCCCACGGCACCGTGTTTAGTCCTGGTGGTCACAGACTGTGGGCTGGCGCTCGCTCACATTTATTTGAGCAATTTTGAATGAAAACGGAAGTTCTAGTAGCAGTTTTAAGGTACTATCGTTTTCCTTCTACTTGAGAAAGACACAGGGTAGAAAGTAATTAATTACAAATGGTCTTGTTACTGAATTTCAGGAGATTTTTTGAGTAACAGTACGTTTGAGTAGATTTTTGAACACGTACTTGTACTTGTAAACCTGTACTTGTACCTGTCCAGTTGCACTTGTACGTTTTAATTTGAATTTGGAAACTAATACTAGTAATTGTAAATCTGTTCTTGTACCTGTAAACATGTACTTGTGAATCTATATTGAACTTATAATGGTAAACCTGCACTAATTGTAAACTTGTACTTGTACTTGTAAACTTATACTTGTACTTGTAAAATGGTACTTGTACTTGAAGACGTGAACTTTTACTTGAAAATATGCTCTTGTACCTGAAAACACGTACTTGTACTTGAAAACGCGCACTTGTACTTGAAAACGTGCACTTTAACTTCAAAACGCGCACTTGTACTTCAAAACGCGCACTTGTACTTGAAAACATGCACTTGTACTTGAAAACACGCACTTGTACTTGAAAACATGCACTTGTACTTGAAAACATGCACTTGTACTTGAAAACATGCACTTGTACTTGAAAATACGCACTTGTATTTGAAAACACGCACTTGTACTTGAAAACACGCACTTGTATTTGAAAACACGCACTTGTACTTGAAAACACGCACTTGTACTTGAAAACCTGCACTGCACTTGTTTATTGCACTAGTAGTTGTAAACCTGCTAATTGTAAACCTGTACTTGTACTTGAAAACATGCACTTGTAATTGTAAACCTATACTTGTACACTTTATTTTATACTTGTAAACCTGTGCTGTACTTGTTAATGGTAAACCTGCACATTTTAAACCTGTACTTCTATTTGAAAACGTGCACTTGTAATTGTAAACTTGTACTTGTAAACCTGCACTGTACTTGCTAATTGTGAACCTGCACTTTACCTTTAAACTTAAAAGCTTGTACTTGTAAACCTGAATTTGTAATTGTAATCCTGTGCGTTACTTGTTAATTGTAAACCTGCACTGTACTTGTAAACTTAAAAACGTGTACTGGTAATTATTATAAGCCTGTACTTGTAATTGGATAATTACAAATACATGGCTAGACTTATATTCAAATGTAAAATTGCACCTGTCTCTGCTGATTTCTGCACCGACAAACTCATATAACACTGTCATTGTCAAGAAACAAAAGTTGAAAATATTAAATGATTTGAACATGTGTATTTTTTGCGTTCGAATCTGAGGTTTTATCAATTTTTTTGTCTATCCTTTGAAAAAAAAACCTGTTCCTGTGCATTATTCAAAGTTTTATCCATCCAATTACATTAATTTCAAATTAAAAGATGTTAAATTCAGACAGTTACGCTTACAGTTACCTGAGTAGTTTCTGCAAACACTTTTTTACTCTTACTTGACTCATTTCTTCTACTATGTTGTTCTAGATTCTAGATAAAATAGATTTTAAGTACTTTTACTTGAATACAATATGTAACTATCCATCTCTGGTCCTGTTTTAAACATGAACTAGAGCTGTTATAGTCCTCCATATTTTTTGTTAATTCAGTCCTAGTGGATTTATTTCTGGTTTAGCCTGGGTTTCATTCAAGTACAGACCTGGTTCAGCACCGGTTTAGTTGAGTCTGAAGAGTGAGTTTGTGCGATTCGAGTTTAATCCTAATGAAGACTGGGTTTAATATGGGTTAGTTCCAGTTTTAATGTGGTGTGTGTGTGTGCGTACAAGTAAAAGCACTTTAGTTTAGTCCTGGTTTATAAGAAGTTTAACACTGGCTTAGTTTAGATGTTGGCTTGATTTAGACTTAATCTCGAGTGGATTTAGTCCTGCTATTGTCTGATTTGATTTACATTCTGCTTTATTCATAAATTTGCGCCATTGGAAAGTGACAGAAGACGGCTCTGATTGACAGCTGCAGCCAACACTTGGAGAAAATAATGAAATAAAAGATAAATAATGCACCACACCACTGCTTTTCTCGCAAATGAACACTTAGATTATCACGACAGCTCGAAATAGGACTTCTGCTGGTTCAAATCTTGGTTCAGACCTGGTTTAGACTCAGGTGGTTCAGGTGTAGTCCTGTTTAGTCCTAATTTAGACTTTCTTTTGTGAAAACTTGATTGAGACCTGGGTTAGTCCTGGTTTAGTTTTAATGCTGCCATGGAGACAAGCCATTCATTTTAATCATCTGTCCCCAACTCTTCATATAATAATAAGAAGATAATTAAGTACTTTATCATACACTTGGTCCATTTACGGTTCATTCACGACTTCAGTAAACAGTGTAATATGACAAACTTCTATTTTTAGTGCTCTGATTTTTGTGTTATGGCGATTTTCAAGAACAGTTCTCTCTATTTTGGCAATTTATTCCTCTTTTTATATCAAATTGGTCAAAAATAGGGACAACTGGGAGGTGTCTTGTGTAAAAGTGGGACAAATCAATGGTTTTGGACACATCTTCTGGGACATGGGACACAGGGCTCAAACTGGGACTGTCCTGGGTAAAAAGGGACGTCTGGTCACCCAATGCAGACTAAACTTAGAAAATAAACCGAACCCAACAAGAATCATCTCATAAGGGGAATACAGACATGAAGACATCGAGAAAAATAAAGTGGTCCAACGGCACAGATTATCCGAGAATGCTAACGGTAGCTGCTGGTTACATGCTACTGTGACGCTAATTTTGCCCGGTGTATTTTGACACACAGGTCAAAACGTCCGTAAGACTCAGTTGTGCCTTGAATGAGTTAGTTCTTTAAATGCACAGAATTCAAACGTCTGGGTTCCCATTGACTTTAACACGTGTTTTCACCCACGCCAGACCACGCCCCACATTATGACACGTCACCAACTCCATGGAGACGAGCAGGTAGCAGACCCTTCACCAGAAAGGTTACATAGTGCTCCTTTAAGACGATACCTAGACAACACAAGCAACGCCTCTTCAATTGTCATGTTTACGTCACTTACAGTACATTTTATTCACATTTACACAAAATTTCAAGTTAAAACTACTGTGGCAAGGGTGTATTCCTACTTAACACCTGGTTTATCCCTAATTTAGACCTGAAATAGTCCTGTTATTGGTCCAATTTAGATGTGATAGTAGGAGATCGTGGGTTCGAATCCCAGACCACCCCAACATCACACGATCTCTCTGGGTGGAGTCTGCATGTCCTCCCCGTGTTACCGTGGGTTCTCTCCGGGTTCTCCGGCTTCCTCCCACCGTCCAAAGACATGACTGTGTAGGTTAATTGACATTCAAACGTCTGGGTTCCCATTGACTTTAACAACTCTAAATTGCCCATAGTGTATGATTGTGAGAGTGAATGGTTGTCTGTCATTGTCTGTGTTAGCCCTGCGACGAGTTGGCCACTGTCCAGAGTGTACCCCGCCTAAGGCCCAAAGTCACTGGGATAGGCTCCAGTCACCCGCGACCCCTGGAACGGGAATAAGTGGTAGAAAATGGATGGATAGATGGATGGTACTCAGGAAGCCAAATCCTTTCTTTGGTGGTACTCGTGGGAAAAAAGTCTGAGAACCACTGGCCTAGAGCTCCCCTGGTGCAGTCCTCGTTTCCTCCTACATGGTCAAGGCCCGTTTCAGTCCCGGTTTACTGCTAATTTAGCCTTATTGACTGGTTTAGATCTCGTGCAGTTTAGCGCCCACAAAAATGCACTGCTCTGGTACGTTGGAAGTGTGTCAGGCCAATGATGAGCTCACATGAGTGAAAATAGCTCTGGCCATTGAAATAGGCCATGATTAGAAATAGCAGTGATCCTGAGGGAGCAGACTGGTGCCATGTTAGATGTTTCCTTCTGACGAGGAGGAGGAGGGGCTCAGGTAAACACACACCAGAGCGTGAGAACATATAAGGACTGGAGGTGCTGGTGACAGGGAGTGTGTTATCGGAGGGGAAGTAGCAATAACCCGACATAACATTGTGATATCGTATAGTCAAAAGTCGCTATAATATCGACTGCGGTAGCAATATCTCAGACAAGCTGCTTTGCTCAGAGCGCATGTGACCAGTGGTGGACTTAGGAATTTGGGGACCCAAGGCAAAATGAAGAACAGGCTCCTCTTCAAGTGTGATTTTCTGTTTTGTCGTGTCTCTTGAATGATGAAGTTTTTGTTTTGTGGTGACAGGTTCATACATTTGGAGTGAACAAAAGAAGCAGAATATTTAAGAAATCAGACCATGTTTCCCATTTGTTGGTGCATTTATTATTCCAGCTTATTTCAATGCATGATATTCATTTGCTATATTTTATTTACTGTTTAGCTTTATTGGGGGTTGGGGTGGCTTGGGCAGATTTAATACATTTAACAATACAAGATGATTTTTTTCTTGTTTAAAAGTACTCTACTTTAGTACTGAGAAAAACTGTTCACTATAAATCTCTCCCCCTCCGAGCTCAACAACACTCTTCCTGCTGAACTCCCACGATCTGTGAGTTATTAATACAAATAATCCCTACACATGATACAAATAAACTAATAAATAAGCATGTAAAATGTGGATTGCTAAACATTAGGTCAATTTCCTCCAAATCACTTTTAGTTAATGAATTAATTAACGATTATAATATTGATCTTTTAGCTTTAACTGAAACTTGGCTTCAACAAGATGATTATGTCAGATTAAATGAGGCCACCCCACAGAGTCATGTTAACTTTCAAGCTGCCAGGAGCTCAGGCCGGGGAGGTGGGGTGGCAGTAATCTCACATTCTAGTTTACTCCTGAGTCCTAAAATTAATAAAATTAATAATGAGTCTTGCTCATTTGAAAGCCTTATCCTATCAATCACCTGCCCAAACTGGAAAAACCAAAAAGCTGTTTTGCTCATAATAATCTATCGACCTCCCGGTCCTTACTCGCTGTTCTTAACAGAATTCTTTGACTTCCTATCAAATTTAGTATTAGACTGGGAAAATATTGTGATTGGGGATTTCAACATTCATGTGAATGAAAATAATTGCCTCAGTAATGCCTTTAGCGCTTTATTAGATAGCATTGGTTTCACTAAAAATGTAAATAAACCAACCACAGTCACCAGCACACTCTGGACCTGGTTCTAACTTATGCAATAGAGATTAGTGACATAATGTCTTCCCCAAAACCCAATAATGTCAGATCACTTCCTAATTACCTTTCAGTTTATTCTTAAGGACTATCCAGCTCCTCAGACTAAAACTATAATGAAAAGGACAATATCTGAAAAATCTATTTTAAAGTTCAGAGAAATAATAGAACCAATATTTAATATTACGTCATGTGATCCTGTCGTTAACAGCGCCAGTCCCAGTGCTATTGATAACTCTGTTGACTCAATGGTCAACTCTCTAAAAGCTGCTCTTGATGTTGCAGCTCCACTTAAACAGAAAGTAATCAGGCCAAAACGAGCCTCCCTGGTACAATGAAGAACTACGTTCTCACAAACAAAGGGTAAGAAAACTAGAGATCCTTACTCCCCACACAGAAGAATCCCTGAAAGAATGGAAAACTTGCCTTCTGTCTTATAAGCAGGCTCTGCGTAAGGCTCAAACCAGATATTATTCAAATTTAATAGAAGTAAATAAAAATAACTCTAGATTTCTCTTCAGCACTGTAGCCAGGCTGACAAACTGTCACAGCAGTAGAACCCTCAATACCAGTTACTCTAAGCTGCAATGACTTTCTTCTATTCTTTAGCAGCAAAATCACAACTATTAGAGATAAACTAAATGCAATGACTCCCACTATTAGTACCGAGCAAGCCCAGACTGCAAAGCTAGTGTCCCATACAAATCCTTCAGTAATACTAGATAGGTTCACTGCTGTTGATCAGGCAGAGATAACTTCAGTCATTATGTCCTCCAAAACATCAACTTGTATTTTAGACCCAATCCCAAGTAGACTCCTCAAAGAAATTCTCCCCTAATTATAAATCCCATTCTTAATATAATAAATACTTCACTAGAAAGCGTTTATGTCCCTCAGTCCTTCAAATATGCAGTGATTAAACCACTTTTGAAAAAGCCTAATCTAGACCCCGACATACTGGCAAACTATAGACCTATTTCTAATCTGCCCTTTGTCTCTAAAATCCTTGAAAGAATTGTGATTAAACAGCTTTGTCGCCACCTGCAGGACAATAATTTATTTGAAGTTTTTCAGTCAGGGTTCGTCGTACCACAGCACTGAAACTGCACTAGTTAAAGTCACAAATGATCTGTTATTAGCTGCTGATGATGGACGAGGTCTCAATCCTGGTTCTGTTGGACCTCAGCGCAGCGTTTGATACCATCGACCACAACATTCTACTGCAGAGGTTAGAATGTGATATAGGTGTCAGTGGAACCGCCTTAGCTGGTTTAAATCCCATTCATCTGATAGGTACCAGTTTTGTTAATGTAAACCAGAGATCTTCCCCATGTTCTAAAAGTAACCTACGATTGTGCATAGCAGGTTCAGTACTCGGTCCAGTTCTGTTCACACTTTATATGCTGCCCTTAGGTATGATCATCAGAAAGCATGGCATTAACTTCCACTGCTATGCAGATGACACTCAGCTTTATTTATCAATGAAACCTGATCAGACTCCATCAAGTAGACAGACTTAGTGCCTGCGTGAAAGACATAAAAACTGGATGACTCTTAATTATCTGCTCCTTAACCCTGAAAAACCGAGGTCATTCTGCTGGGCCCTAGCACCTGCGAGACTCTTTATCTGACCAGATAGTTTCTCTGGACAATATCACTGTAGCCCCAGCTCTACTGTAAGAAACCTTGGGGTCCTATTTGACCAAGATCTCTCATTCAAAGCACATATAAATCAAGCCTGTAAAACAGCATACTTTCATTTGCTTAACATAACCAAAATTAGAAAAATCCTGCCCAGAGATGATGCCGAAAAACTCATCCATGCATTTGTCACCTCCAGATTAGACTATTGTAACGCCCTGCTTACAGCGTGTCCTAAAAGCTCTATAAGAAGCTTTCAACTGGTTCAAATGCAGCAGCAAGATTATTAACAGGTACTAGAAAAAAGATCATATTTCACCAGTGTTAGAGTCTCTTCACTGGCTTCCTGTTGAGTTTAGAATCAAATTTAAAATCTCCTCCTGACTTATAAAGCTTTAAACAATATGGCCCCATCCTACCTCAAAGATGCAATAGTGGCGTACCATCCAAACAGAGCTCTTCGTTCTCAAAATGCTGGACTATTGTTAGTCCCCAGAGTCTCTAAAAGCACAGTGGAGGTCGAGCATTTAGCTACTAAGCTCCTATGTTATGGAACCAGCTCCTGTTCATGTAAAAGAGGCCGACACAGTCTCTACACATTTAAGACCAGGCTCAAAACGTTCCTCTTGAAATAGCTTATGGTCAGGCCAGTTAGGAACAGAAATAAAAACCTACAGTTTTAGCTATGCTTTGCCCTTGGAGCAATTCTGCTGGGGACGTATGGCAGCTTGAACACTATCCTCTGGTTCTTCCTACTTTACCTATCAACAATATTTAATATTACTTCAACTGTAGTCTGTTCATTGTTGTTCACATGTTTCTCTTTCTCTCCACTTCCCCCGGGGAGTGGAGACTGTTTTCAGCACCGCGCGGCTGCTCCAGTGACGACCCCCATCTGTCTGGAGGATCGATCTCTACACTGGACGATCTATGCGCGCCACCCGCCTGGAGGAACTCCCTCAACCCTGGATTAGCCACACCTCGTCTGCCTGGACGAACTCCATCTACTTAGATTAACTGTTCCTCATCTCCTGCTGGAGGATCTCTCCACACTGGTGGACTGCTCCTCGTCCGCCTGGAGGAACTCTTTAAAGCCACCTCCCTCTTGAGTGGTTCTGGCTCCACAGTCCAAGTGGATGCGTCAGTCCTAGTTCATCTGCAGCCTGTCCGTCCGTGGGAGTAGGATCTCTCCTTCACTGTGGTTCTCCCCGAGGTTTCTACTTTTTCCCATGGGGTTTTTTGTAGTTTTTCCTCGCCGCGAAGGAGGGTCAAAGGACAGGGGCATTCTGGGACAGTTATCTGAACTGCTTTTACCTGTGGCCCATCGAGGCAACTGTTGTTGTGATTTTGGGCATTATAAAAATAAATTGATTTGATTTGATTTGATACTGTGAAATTACTTTACTGTGATATTGACAGAATAACAACGCTTTCAGAGCCGTGCTTCTATGATGACCGGGTAGCCCCTTCAGGTTGGGGGCCCAGAAGGCAATTGTGTCCTGTTGCCTAATGGTGATTCCGCCACCGCATATGACAGGTTAAGGTTGTCACACAATACAAGATTTTAGAGTCTTAAACTATTTTAAACATGAGATAAAATTTGCAGACAACAGAGACTAAGAGAATTGTATACGATTTTAAATCTTATGATCCTCCGAGTGCAAAGACCACAGAGCCAAAGTTGTGAGACAAAGCTAGTGCACATAGCATCAGCTGTTTGTCGGATTTTGCTCGAGGATTTTTTAATAAAAACAGCGTGAATGCAACTGAATGCTACTTCAGGTGTGTTTTTGATGACAGAACGTTGTTAGAACAGGGTTAAAAGCTCAGTGGCGGAATGAGTCCTTTAATATATTGATTTAGTTTTTCGGCACCAACTGTGACTCAGCAGCCACTGGCAGCAGCCTCCTCCACAAGCGTCTGCAGCCGGACTGTGTTACAGAATGCCACACAACACAGGAAGTAGTTAAACACAGGGCACATGAGGAACTACTCTATACCTTTTTGTCACTTTTTATTATTAAGGTGAGACACTACAGGTGAATAGGAAAAATGTAAAACTTCTCCTGTAGTCTTCTCACATTAATGTATGAAAAAAAGATGTTACAATTTTTTCATCATGTCTTGTTTTCATGTAGAAATAAGGCATTTTCGGAGTAAAAATGGCACATATTTGGGACATTTAAATCTGAAAAATGGACAGAACCAGGTATATAGTTTTTTCTTAGTTCGTTTTGTACATATTTTAGTTCCAAAACAATTTACAGAGGGGATTTTGGATTTCATATTTACTTTTAGAGTAAACTGGATGGGACTGAAAGTTGTCCTAAAAATTCAAATTTCTCCTCATTTTTTTTCACTTAAAACTTCAATAAATCATTTTTAGAATTAGATATCAAAAAATCTTTCTGTACTTTTCGTCAAAATCTTGATGAGTCCCAGATTGTACAGTTTGATGTGTGTAGGTGCTACTTTAAGTGGTGATCTTTATGTCCCGAGGGGAGAAAAATGCATTTTAAGAAAACAGCCTTTGAAGTTACAATGTGCCAGAGAAATTTATAGATCAAGTTCAATTCAATTTATTTTTGTCAACAATTGCCTTGATGGGCCACAGGTAGAAAGCGCACACAAAAAAAGACAAAGAAGTGGATTAAATTAAGGGGGGGAAAAAAAAAACATGGATTAAATGACGTTAATTTTTTTTTTTTTTTAAAGAAGTGGATTAAATGAAGTAATAAAACATCTGTAGGAGCAAGTTTCCACTTGAAAGTACATGTTGTGAGGGCAAACTGACTGAAAAACAAACATTTGAAAAAAATTAAATGTAACGCTTTTAAGAGTTTTGTGTATTAGGTGCACATGAATTTTTATTTTGTAGCTTTAAGAGAAGTGAGTAATAAAGTAATGATTGTCACTTTTTCTATTAAGCTTTATTATTTAGCATTTGTATTTGGAATCTTTAAAACAGCTAAAATGTAACTGAATTGTAGTCATGACAAAAACCCTGACTTACGTGTGACGTCTCAGTCAGCTGTTGACTTTAATTGTCATGGATGAGAGTCGGTGCTAATCCTTTCCATCCGCTCATTAATCCGTCCCTTCGTCCACTTGAGCCCCGCACTGTCCCGCCCTCTTAAACGCAGACAGTAAAAGAACACGGAGCCGTATTGATTTCCACGGAAGCAGCAGTTTACACGCCCGGTCTGGATGTGTGCGTGTGTGCGTGTGCGTGTGTGTGTGTGTGTGTGTGTGTGTGTGTGTGTGTGTGTGTGTGTCGGCAGTTTGTGAGGAGTCGGATGGCCCGGGATCGCACGCATCAGCACTGTCCACGCTTCACTATCGGTTCCACAGCGCAGACATTACTGGAAACAAGGGCAAGAAACTGCACTTTTACCTGAAATATATTGAGAAACGTGAAAACCGTAAGGGTGTGGTTGAATTTGAATCCAACAGTCAATATTACGACCAGGACACTGGAATGTGCAAACTGAACGTCACTCCGATCCACGGACTAGATTTCTTTTTAAAGGAAAAATATTACGCATTTTCATATTTAGAGGCAGAAATGAAATGAAGAATGAGTTAAGGAGTTAAAACAGCGGCGGATTCTCAAATAAGTGGCGTAGGAAAGCTGAAAAAACGTCCCAGAACCAGGGAGTTCAGCAGGAAGTGTGTTTGACGCTCGGAGGGGGGAGGATTTTCTAATGAACATTCCTCAAAATGCAACTAAAATGCAACTCCAGGCATGTTTTTGATGACGGAACATTGTTAGAACCAGCGGTGTCCAGAGCAAGCTTTGGTACCGGGCCCCGTTCGTCCGGAACTCTAGAGATCCAGTCCGTGCAGAACACGTTAATCGCCAGAGCATTCTAGTCCCCACAGCGCTGTCCTCTCATGAAGCCGTCTGCAGTGGGGCTGTGATAGAGCGTTTTATCCCGCTGCGTCCGTGTGTCCTGTGCTTTTTAACATTCTAAGCCGTGGTAAACTCCAATCAATCCAAAGGCATTACTTCATTTTATCTCTGAGCTGCTATTTAACTGCAGCTTTACTTCCCAAAAATATAAAGTAAAGGGTGTTCATTTCTTCTCGTCATGGTAATCCAGTCAGAAGTTAAGGTCAACTTGCATGTTTCCTAAAATTGCGTCACGTTGTAGAAATCACAAGTTACTAGCGCACAAATGCACAGTTTTTATTGGCTATTCACTTTATTCCGGAAGTTGCCGTACGCGCCGCCGTCTTGTTTCTGCTGTATTAGTTTACACGGGGCAGACGAGCTCAACAGAAAATAAGTTCTACATGGACTAAAAAGCCGTTTTCAGACTGACCAGGAAATCGGTGCGTTGTTGACTTGTTGTTGCTCGTGTTCATTAAACATTTTACACAAATCAACCTACTTTATGTAACATTTTAGCGGCAAGACTTTTCCCTCGTTCGTCATTAGCTTTAACGGAGTTCTCGTCAAACGGAAGTGCGTTTACAACAAGAGTGGGTATCTGTGGCAAAAAACGGCAAAAGTGGGCGGGGCAGAATAAGGTGAATAGAGAGTAAAACCATGACAGAGGACAGTACGCTTACAAAAGGACCACAGTTTTTTGGGGGGAACAGAGAGTAACACCATGAGGACAGTATACTTACAAAAGGCAGGCAGAGGGAAGCACGAAGAGTAAACAAAGGCAGCTGTAGAAGTAGATTAGACCCACAACCTACAAAGATTCACGTGGGCCCTTCTATGTGGTGGGCCCCAGTGCGATCGCCCCGGCTGAACAGCATGATGCTTCGCCCCTGGTCCTGACGCTGGAGGTGCTCTACTGGTGCTACATTGTACTGTATTAATGTGTCACAAGAATGTATGAGATGGGATACAAGTTAATTTAATACATCCATGGATTCAAGATGGCGGAATAAAAACATGCCTGATGTCAACAATCAGTGTGATCATTAAAAGTTTATTATAACAATATTAGTCACTGCCATAGGGAAAATACAATAATATATACAACAACCACATGTTTGCGCTTTCTACAAATGACAGAATTATAGTTTATTATTTAATCAAAGTAAAATACAAGCGTGCATTTGCTTGTACATGCCTCACTCCTTCAATGGTCTATACCAGTGACGCTCAAACTGTGGTCCAGCACCCTTTAGTGGTCCGTGTAGAACATTATTTGACCTACATATAGTAAATGAATGCTATCAAAGTGCAGGAAGGACCCGCACAGCCTCACGGCAGCACACGTAATTTAACGCTCTCGCTATCTCCATTTTTTGTTTTATTTTTTACTTCATCGCTATGAAACTTTCATGGGTGGTCTAAAACATCCCCTAACATACAATTTATGCAATTTGAAAAATAAAATAAGTAATTTTTTCCTGATATGAAAACGTATATTGCTCTTCGACCAAATGTGCACAGCTCAAATGAAGAGAGCGCGAGGGTTAAAATTTCTTACACTAATATTTTAAAAGTACAGAATCTCTGCACCCTCAGATTAAAGTGCGTATGACAGGTTTTCATGATTTTCTAATTTTGACTTTATTCAGTGTATTAATAGCTGTTGTAAGTATAAATTATAGTTTTACTCCAATCAAGCAGCTATTTGTGGAGAAAAGTTGAAAAATATGTTAAAAATTACAGGAAGTAAACAAATTGATGACATCACACTGGGGAGGCAAAGGTTGCGCAAAATTTACACAAAAGTAAATTACTTTTTTGAACATTTATACATGAATTCAACAAAATAAAGGTGTTAAAATGTATTTTTATTTGTAACATAAACAAATCTGTGACATCTGATGAGTTTTGGCCCACTGTATAGGATGGTTGCTAGGTAATTTTAAGTGTGATATCATCATTTACAACCAGGAAGTAAGACAAAAAACCTAAAAAATTGATAAACCACAATGAAATTTGTGAAGTTTTTGAACACAATTTGAAACATATATATCTTGACTGCATTTTTGTCAAATGAGTAGTCCAACCTGTCATAGGCCCTTTAAGTAAAACTCTTGAAATAAAGTTAAATTGACTTAATCAAAATAATGACATTTTATTTTAATAGTCATCTTTTAATTTTGTCTACGACTAGTGTTGTGTAGTTTATGCATTACCTGCTTAAGGTTAAGGCCTTTGAAGATCTTCGTCTGAATCATAAACGTAGTCTGGGTCTGAAAGAGTTTGGAGAATGGAGAAAAATTGAGAGAATTATTTTATGAATTGTCCCGTTCTCTTGAGAACGCCAGGAAGAGAGAAACCATCCCAAAAAAAACAGCCCAAAAGAGCAAATGCTTGTGCCAGTTTCTGCCTCCGTGGGGTCACAAAATGTTGGTCAAATGAGATATTCCTACGGTGCTCAGATGCTGCTTGAAGCTCGGGTGTCAGTCTGGTCAGTGGAACAAAGAGCCTACTTATGACGTCGTCTCTCACAGAGCGTGGCTGTGCCAGTGTGATCAGGGGATTCATGTTTGAGGTCCATTTGTTTTTCAAGTCGGTCGTGCTGCCTTTCTGGGGACAACTGCTACAAGCCCCTAAAAGGAACTCAACCCGCAATGAGAAGATATGCTCTGTGTGAACCAAGGATAGTATGGACAATGACACTTTAGCTCTCCAAATTCTACACTAGAACTTTAAATTATTTACAAAATGATTGCAAATAAAGTAACAATGGCTTGTCATTTTATTATCATGAACTTACCTGTGCGCCTCGTGTTTGGAGAGTGTCGTTGCAACAAACCATTAAAAAAGAAAACTTGTCATTTGTACAGAGAATACACTTATATTTGGAGATCAATAAACATGCTCAAATCTCGTTATATAGCTTCAGATTTTTTTTTTATTCCAAATTTTATATTCATATTAAACTTAACTTTTGCCAAAAAAATAGCCAAATTTAAAGTTTTACAGTTTTTCTTATAGTTAGTGTTCTTTATAGAGTTTCTGATTTTTTAATTCCAAATGTTTATATTTATATAAAATTAAACTTTTGTCAAAAAAATTTGCCAAATTTTAAGTTGTACACTTTTACTAATATCTAGTGTTCTTTTGCACACTCATTTAAAATATTTTAGAAGAATATTCACCTTAGATTGGTGAATGCCCTGCCTAATTATCTTTAAACACCCGTCTCCACCATGAAGACCTTTGCTGTCGCCCTCTGTCTTCAGGCATTTGTGTTTTGCAGATTGTGCTGTTGCTTGTTCTTCCTCTTTCCATTGTTGAACACGCTCTTTCAGCTCTGCCGCACCATCACAAGCTCTCGTCATAATATGACTGATTAACTCATCTTCAGTCATGAAGCTAGAGGATTGATCATCGAGTTTAAAATAAAAAGCCATCTTTCTTTTTTCTAATTGAACTACGGTGTAGTCTGTAATCTGCCTTTGAAGATCACAGTTGCTTAACCCTCTGCTTTAAATGCCACTCCAGGTCTGTTTTTGATGATGGAACAATGTTAGAACTTGGCTAAAAGCTCAAAAAAGTCAATGTTGCTTGTCCTTTAACGAGGAGATTGAATTCAGAAAGCAAGGCACGAGCATCAACCGTGACCTCAGCCTGATGGACCTGGTAGGTATCAGCTGTTGGAGCTGAGAAGTGACATGGCACAGTTCTGAAAATGACTCGAAGAAACATGTCGACAGGGTAAAAATACATCTCAAAACATATTATTAATTAATTGTGTTTGAAGGTCAACATAATTTGCAAATATTATTTTCTTCTGACAGATAACATTCTGAGCTCTATGTCAGTTTTTGGTTCATGTGAAGAGTTTCAGTTTCAGTGTTATAAACCAACACTTTTTACTTTTCAACTATTGTAAATAAACTGTTTCTTTGAAGAAAAAGCTTTGTACTGCTCACTTTGTCTACCCATTTGAAGCAAGTACCAAATGTGATTTGTGCAGTTCGGGACCTTCAGTGTGCGCTGACCCCCAAAGAGTCTGTTTGTCCTGGACACCAGAGGTCTGGAGCAGTTTTCAGGCCATTAGACGAGTACTTTTCTGTGTTATTGCATGAATTCCCATGAACCTTTGCTGGTGGCTCAAATACGCAGTACAATGTAGTTGGCCTGACAAGCAGGCAAACCAACCCACTCAAAACATTAGAAGAACTCGCCCCGTATTCGCCTGACTCGAGCTGATCTTGTCTTGAGATTTGTTGCTAACTTTTGTCTGGACCTCATCCTGTAGTTTGAGTAGGACCATAACCTGCACTTGGTGGAGAGCTTTGATCAAAACTCCCTTTCTTTGAGATATTTCACATGACTGGATTTGGATCTGGTTCTGGACTTGAGTCTCTCTTTGCCTTTCTTAAGACTTCCTTGTGCACAGCACCAGGAGTCCTGGATTCTTATTCATAAAGCCTGCATATGTGTACACATTTTATGTACGTAACTCCAAATTAAAGCTGGGGTACCTGATTTTCAAACAGCAAAACCAAGCTGTCTAAATCTAGAACTAGTTCTAGCTCTCACAGACCCTTCGGCACATTGTTAATATGCCTTCATTTTAAGACGTGTGCATGGCTTTAGTACTGTAAAAAGAGTCTGAAATCATTTTAATGTATTCCAACAAATGTATTTAGAATGAAAGTTTCATCTATACCACTACAGCGTAAACCCTACCGGAAAAGTGCAGACAGCTTTAACTGACTCCTTTTTATTCCAGAGCAGTTTTTGACCACTATAACTTCCCTCCCGGTGCTGTGCAGCAGGTCAGCTTGCCCCAGTGTTCCTGGTGCTCCGTTTAAATGATACATTTATCTCAGTAGCCTCATTTCTAAATCCTGCCGTTCTTTCCCACTGTGTTCTCCATGCTTTGTTGTTGATCCCAGCCTCTCCTGTTCCTGGAGCGAGCCCACCATGACTCAGACCCAGATGGTCCGAGCAGCCGTCACAGATCTGGAGATGGAGAGGAGGGCTCTCTAAAAATCTCTGCTCCTCTTATAGAAACCACTCTAATCCAAGTGTGAGGGGACAATTCAGCAACACTTACCTGATTCTCCACACAACAAGGAGGAAACTACTCTTCTCTCAAACTGTCGCATGAAAATGTCCTTCATTTAGAGTAGTATTTGTTGATCTTGTCTTGGAAAAACTCTGTTGAGCTGTATCTTAAAGCAGTGTTTCCCAACCAGGGGTGTAGGGAGCCCCAGGGGTACATGAGGAATGACCAGGGATTCTTGGAATGGTTTCAGGTTTTAAAAGAAAACGAAATGTACTTTTAGTTGAGCAAATAAGAGCCATTAGTTGTAAATTTACCGTCTTTTTGGAGTATCTTGGACCATGAATATAATTAAAAGAAAAAATATAACTGCAATAATTGACAATATGCGTCTAGTAAATTATTTTATTCGGCTGAAACTCAAGTTAAGCAGTTCTGAGTGTGAGACAAAGCTTAGGGGGCACTTAAGGCAAAAAAAAGTGTGGGAGTTTAAAGGATGAATATTATGCAAAATTGACTTTCTTGATCGTCAAAAGCATCTCTCTGTTGAACTCTCTCGATGTGTGACGTTTTATTCTAATATTTGACGTCACATATTTGAGAATCTTCTGCTGTTTTAAGTCCTTAAATCATCATCAGACTTGTTCTGAGTATTTCTGCCTCTAAACACGACAACTGCTACTGCTAGGCTGAACGACGTGTGTCTTAAAGTGTTCATGTAACTAAACTGTGTAAGCACTAGGCGCCATCTGCTGGTTGGATACGCTCAGCAAGTGACAGGGCAGACAGCAGAGAAATCCTGTTATTTGGTCCATGATAGGGCTGCACGATATTGGAAATGATTGCGATATGCAATATGGCTATTATGATCTGCAATATCGATAGTATTGTGATATTTTGAGATTTTTAACCAAAGAAATGTTGAAATATTGTGAATGAAAGCTTCTAGATAGAGAATATTTATTTATAAAATGTATAATTGAGGAAAATCAGAAATGGTCTATTCTTTTTTGACATTCTTCTTGACTAATTTCACTGTCTTTGTTCTAAAAGTCTTTGTGTTTTAGAGTTATTGTCCAGAGAAAATTTCAAATTATTTTAGTTACTATAGTCAACAATTAGTCTGTTAATTGTTGCAGCCCTTTTTTGACGCAATAAAGTCCAACAGAACCAAATACAAAGCAGAGGCTAATTTAGTTTGAAAAAGCTGCATTGTATTCATGATTTTCAATGTTTTCATTTTAAAAACAGAACATTTCTATCTGATGGAAGACTTTGGTTTTCATTATATATATTTTGCTTGTTGCGATATCATTATTAGCGTCAGCCAGTACTGTGATATCAGTACTTTTTATGATATATAGCCCATAATAAACTTGAGAAGGTACTCGAGAGAATGTTTAAAGGCAAATAACATGAAAAACGCTTACAATTTTTCCATGAATGCAAGTATTCTGTAACAGTCAGTGTCTCAACTCGGAAAACGGCAACGGTAAACGCGACATATCACGTAAGGTATCTGTGCATAAAGTGGACGTCGGGCGCCCCAGCCTTCCTCTGGGCTCTGGGAGGACACGTGGGCGACCGGTACTTGGCTCCGGCCTGTCTTCAGGTTGCGTTAGCCGCCTCTTCCGTTCTAACACTCAGCTTGTTGTTTCTTCCACAGAGCTGCAGTTTGGTGTGGAGGATTTTCAGACTCACTCTTGGCACAGTTCCCCCTCAGACAGCAGCTTCCCACAGCTCCGGCTCAGACTGCGCTGCCAGGAAAATTAATTAGTTAATAATTAAAGAGCACGGTGGTAGTGGTGTAGCGGGTTCGGCGGTGAATACCCATCGCAGGGGCGGCGCACTGAGGGGGTTAAGGGTGCTGGTTTCCTCGGGGCCCAGGGCGGGGAAGGGCCCTTGAAAGCATGGGATTTTTGTTGTATTAAAATGCAGTGTGGTTGAGCAAAGTCCTTGAGAGAAAAGGAATACCATTGTTTATATATTAGCCAAGTTGTTAACAAATAAAGCCAGTTATTATAATTTGAAGTAAGTGTTTTTTCTTATAGTAATAATATATTTTGAGATCTTTGTGAAATTGGTCTGGTAGTTATTGCAAAAAGGTGAAGTGCCCAAACAAACCAAGACAAACATGGCAGTGCTGACAGACGTATTTTGGTCTGTTTTAGTGGAAATACAGGCTATTTTATGTTTTGGGGGGAAAAAAAGTGCCCATAGAGGCGCTTTGAATTAGTTCTACACATTATCAATCTGGACAGGCTCTCACCAAAAGCCGTTGGGAAAATATAATAACATCATGACGAGTATTTGAACCGATTGGTCGCAGCGTCGCAAAAGTGGAACAAGCCGAGAAATCAAGAAATCCAGTTGAGAGAAAAGCACAGACTTCATCTGCGTTCTCAAATGCACAAAGCACTTCTATGGCACGATTCCGTAAATGTGCTGAAATAGGCCAAAGTACGTCCGTCGGCGCCGCCATGTTTGTTTAAGTTTGTCCTTTTGACTTCCGCCCAAACCGCAATGCTGCGCTGTGATTGGTCCAGCACACAGCGGCTCAAACCCAACAGCGGAAGGGCATCCAGATGGATTCTCAGGAGTCTGTGAGCTCACAAATATCGTGAGGATTCATATGGCAGGGCCAGGTTAGCTTTGTGCATTTGTGGTTGGGGAAGACGTCTCAAATGGATTTAACAAATGTCTGGTATCTCAGCTTGTTTCGCTGCTTTGATGCTTTGTTCAATCAGCTTCAAATATTCGTCTAAATTGCAAAATTATATTATTCAAGTAAAAGTTGTGGTCAAATAAATTACTTAATTAAAGTAAAAATGTATTTACTCGAACTGTCTGGACGTAAAATCAGATTTGTACAGGGTTTGTATCAAATTTATTGCTACATTTCAAGATTTTTAATCCCATAATCAATGTCATAACAAGACAAAACTGCTGGCTTGCAACCATTGCTTTGGGCAACAAAATTACCAGAATATAATAAACTACTCTTTAAAAAACATTGACTTTAAACCAAGCAAGGTCTTATGATTGCCAAATTCATATGATCTTTAATGCCCTTCGGAAACCCTGTTTAATAATTTTAAGTGTATGTAATTAGAAGGACATTAAAAAAAATGCGCCCAATATATTTTCAAAAGATAGAAAAAAAAAAAAAAAAAAATAAAATAGAACAATAACATCTGACGGAGTTGTGCAAGAACCACGAATGACTTGGCTAAAGTCAGGGGCCCATGTGAGACTTCTTACCCGGGGCCACGAAATTTCAGTTGACGGCCCTGCTGAATTCTAACCACCTCTGGGCAATAGTAGTAGTAGTAGTAGTAGTCGTAGTAGTAGTAGTAGTAGTAGTAGTAGTAGTAGTAGTAGTAATAGAGGTAATGTGGTACTGCAAAATCCAAACTGCATCCTTCTATAATCGAGTGCTTTTTACTTTCACTTATTCAGACATCTTCTTCGTTTGCGCATTCGCCTATAGTTACTTAAGTACCCTATATATTCCCACAATCCTTTTACTCCACTTCAATCTCGCCCTCTTCTTCACCCACCTTTTGATTTGTAGCCGCTCTTAAACAAAAACCCCCGTCCCGTCCCGTGCTGCGTGTGCGTAAAGAGCGTCAGTGTGTGGAGCGTGCTGGTGCTGAGCTGTGTGAAAGTGGGAGGGCGCAGCACACGCACGCACACACACACACGCACACGTCGCTCTCCTCCACGCTCCCACACCGGACACCGTCGCTCACACGCCGCGCTCACACACGCACACGTCACTCCGTTCGCCCGCGTGTGACAGCGTACGAGAGGAGCAAGTGCACACCGGGACGCGAGGCGGAACAATGCGCACCGTTGTTTTTGTTTACGTCCTCCATCCCGGTTTCGCGATGTCACCGCTCCTGCGCGCCGCCGGATGACGCAAAAAAAACAAAACAACGGGGAAAACTCTCAAACTGGACGCGTCGCGTTGAGATCGAGCGGAAAATTGACGTTTTTTCCGCGCGTCGGCGAGAAACAACATCATGGAGAAGCAAAACAACGGAGCGAGGAGCGAGCTGACGCCGACCAAAGACGACAAGCGCAGGGACAAAAAGGCGAAACCAGGGAGAATTTTTCGCAAGAAGCCGCTGAAATCCGTCGGGACTTTTATGAACCGGATTTTTCGGAGTTTGGGCACTTTGGGACACTTTTCAGACGCGCAGCAGCGGGACGACGTGGAAGACGACGACGGCGGATTCCGGGACGGCGCGCAGTTGTGCACCCTCAACTCGAGCCTCGTCGCCAGAACCGACGTGCAGCAGGTGCCGAAGAGGAGCACGCCGAGCACGTCCTCCTTGCTCTTTTGCGCGGGACGGGAAAAGCTCGTGTTTCAGTTCGGGGATAAAACGCCCGGCGTGCTGGGGTTGAAAAACCACGGGAATACTTGTTTCATGAACGCCGTGGTGCAATGCCTGAGCAACACGGATTTGCTGGCGGAGTATTTGGGTCTGGAGCGGTACAAGTTGGACCTGAGCAGGATTTGCGCGCCGGGCAGGACGGGGGACGCCGGGCAGGTGAAGGGGGAGGTGACGGAGCAGCTGGCGGCGCTGGTGAGGGCCATGTGGACGCTGGAGTACACGCCGCAGCTGTCCGTGGATTTCAAGGTACGTGGGCGAGCAACAGGTACCGGTGGTTTGGAGGAAGTTTGGCGAAGGAGGCCGAGGCGAGGAGTGAGAGCGAGTGATGGATGGGTGAACGTGTCATGCTCAAGGGCACGGTGGCAGTGGGTGTATTGGTTTAGACCTGGTTAAGTCCTGATTTAGTCTTAGTTAAGTCCTGGTTTAGTCCTGCTTTACTTCTGGTTTAGACCTGGTTTATAACAGGGTAAGTCCTGATTTAGACCTGGTAAAGTCCTGGTTTAGATCTAGGCGTATTGGTTTAGACCTGGTTTTAGTCCTCGTTTAGTCTTAGTTAAGTCCTGGTTTAGTCCTGCTTTAGTTCTGGTTTAGTCCTGGTTTAGTCCTGGTTTAGACCTGGTTTATAACAGGATAAGCCGTGATTAAGACCTGGTAAAGTCCTGGTTTAGACCTGGTTTAGTCCTGGTTTAGACCTGCTTTAGACCTAGTTTAGTCCTGGTTTAGTCCTGGTTCAGTCCTGGTTCAGTCCTGGTTCAGTTCTGGTTTAGTCCTGGTTTAGTCCTGGTTCAGTCCTGGTTCAGTCCTGGTTCAGTTCTGGTTTAGTCCTGGTTCAGTCCTGGTTTAGTCCTGGTTCAGTCCTGGTTCAGTTCTGCAGATGTTGTTAAAGCCTTTCGTGTTACATTTTTTTGTATTTCAAAAGTGTTGGACATGTTTCTGGTTCCGAGAACAAAACCATCTAAACTCCCCACATTAAATAGACCTTTTATAACAGAGACAGTGGCCAGAAATGTAAAAATAGAATAAACAATTTCAGATTTCAATCAATAATACACTTAATTCATAACAATTCGCCATAAGCCTTCAGTCACCATATTTCAACCTTTATTTGTTTGATGATGAATTTTTAAAAATCTCAATATATAGTTGAAATGTATGTTTGTTTGACTTGTCGACAAAATCAAAAAATGATTTCTGACTAGTCGATTACAACAATAATCATTAGTTGCAGCCTTCGCATTCATAGACATGTTTCTTTCTGTATTTTATTAAAGTTGCACTATGTAAATTGTCTACACAGAAATGTTATTTCATTGCCTGGAACTTCATTTAATTTGATTTGATTTGTTCTTTGAAATCGAAATGTACAACATGAGGCATTCCACACTAAGAACAGAAGGAGGATAAAGTCTTATTTAACCCCTGCCCCATTCTCTTCACAGTAAAGTAACAAACATAGATAGTCACTTCCGTTCAGCTTAAAGCGACTATAACACAATGTTCTGATAATTATTTAGAAATAATTTTACATATGCTTTCAACATTCTTTGTTTACATTTATACTTACATTGGATCATGTTTGAATCATTTTTTAGCTCCTTATCCAATGAGTTCCATTGTTTGACACCAGCAAATGATAATCACATTTGTTTAAGCGTTAAGGCATCTTAAAATCTAATTTTTTTCCTGCTAGTCTCGCTTTACACAGCAAAAAGATCTTGCAGACCACATGGCAACAAACAATGTTTTGCTTTGTGCATAAATAATAACGTTTGCAATACAATTAAGTTATTCAATTTGAATATTCCTGACTTCAGAAGTAGTTCAGAAGTGTGCTCTTTTGGACCACTTCTGTGTAGTATTCTTTAGGACTGTAAATGACTAAAGGAATTCTTGGTCGACTAAAGGCCTGCCCTATCGACCGTTTAGTCCATTGAAAGGGCGTGTGGCAAAATATATCAAAACTATGATGTATTTCCATGTATTTATCCCAAACTGCATTGAAAAGACCACAACCGCACAAGAGTTCATGCAAAAACAAGTAATTATGCAGAAAAATAGTTGTTTTTGCATGAACATATAATAGTAAACAGTGTGTTATATGTAAGAAGTTAGATTAAACTCATGATTCACTCCATATCTTTTTGTTTTTGCTAAATAAATGCTTTTAATCTACATAAAATAATCAGTCAACAAATGAAAATGTTGGTCGACCCAAGACACCATCGACCGATTAATCGACTAAAGGATTACAGTCCTAGTATTAGTAATGCTCTTTTTTGTTTAAATAACTAAAGGCTTTAACTTGGTGTAGTAGGAATTACCCTAAACATCAAGATAATACATAAAGTGCGTCAAAATCAATGAACAATATAGAATTATCATTGCCTTATAAGCTAACAAATACTTTGCTCAAAACTGCAAGGTTTTACCAACTTTCTTTTTGTGTAAGCAATGTGTTGCTTCCATTTTAATTTATCATCAATAATAACCCCCTGGAATCGAGATTCAAAAAAACTCTTTCAATATTAATTCAGTTAAACTTGGTTTAGTTTAAATTTATTGAAAGTTTGTTTGTGATAAACCATTTCTGAAGTAGGACCACTTCATTTTCAGTTGAATTAATTCATATTTTAAAATTCTTCTCCAAACAAAAGAAATGTGGGTAATCGGCAAAAAGAGCAAATTGTAGTATTTTTGACACATCACAAAGATGATTAGTGTATAAAATAAAGAATTTAGGCCCCAATATAGAGCCTTGTGGGACACCACATTGAATAGTTTGACCTCTCGATACATTGTCTACAGACTGCGGACCATGTTACCAAGTAACCGGCTACCCATTTTAACACAACACCTCGGATTCCATACACGTGGGATTTTTAAAAATAAGATACTATGATCAACAGTGTCGAAAGCTGTTTTTTTTTTTTAGATCAATAAAGACTCCATCGGTATGATTTTTGTGTATTGATCTGTAATGATGTCTTCAGTTATTGTCATTAAAGCTAAGGCTGTTGAACGATTACTTCGAAAACCAAACAAATTGTCGTGCAATAGGGAAGGTTTTTCAATAAACTGAACTTTTGAAAATTGAGAAAGCAAAGATATCGGCCCATAGTCAGTGAGACTGTGCTTGTGTCCTGATTTAAAGACAGGCATTACTTTTGCCACCTTCATTTTGTCTGGAAAAACACCAGCACTGAAGGAAAGATGAATAATATATTTCACTGACTTGCTAATACAATCAATAGTTTTTTTTCCACAATAAACATATTTAATCCATCACAATCACAGGATTTTTTTCTTTTTCATTTTGAAAGCACTCACTAAATTCCTCAAGATAGAGAGATTGTCTAACTTTGCTCTCACTTTTCCAGGTCTCATTTTCATTGTTTGATTGAACAGCTTGTGCAAGAGTTGGTCCAACATTAATATGAATAATAATAATATTAATTGAATTCATCTACCATTTCTGCATTGTTTAGTTTGTTAATGTATTAAATATGGCCGTAGCTTTTGTGTCATTTGATTCCTGCTTATAACATTTCGTAACACTTTCCACATTTCTTTGACATTACTTTTATTTTCTGACAGCAAATTTGAATAATAATCTTTTCTTGCACTTCTCTTTATAGTAGTCAGCTTATTTTTTATACAGTTTTTATCTTTTCTCAACCATTTCTGTCCTAAATTTTCAAGTCTCGATAAAATTTGTTCTTCTTTTTGCAAGATTCGAATATACTTTATGTTAACCAGGGCTTTTGGTGGCAATTCCTTGTTTCCTTTAGTACTTTTGTCGGGCAATTCAGACCATACAACTCAATGTATTTTTTTTAGGAAATCCGTTTATGGCGTCCTCAGTTCTTAGTCTAACAACTTTATTTAATTTGGTATCATTTCTTTTATTTACTTCACATGAATAACTTGAATACGGGTAGATGGTCAGGTATGTCATTTATCAAAAGACCAGTTTTCTATGTGTTTTCTAGGACCTAAATTCATAAAAATATAGTCTATCAAGGTAACTGGTGATGGCTGTACATGGCATCCAGAACATTTAAAGTGTTTTTATCAGTGGATACATTTAACAGATTATTTTTGAAGTCTCCACAAATTAAGTTCAGTTTATTATCATTCATATCGACCTAAAATTCTTCAAACTTATCAATAAATGTTTTTACACCAGACCCTGGACTAAATATACATGAAAACACAGTATTGTTTTGTCAATCTCAACAGTTATACATTCAAATACATCTTCTGTTGTAGTGGTTATGCGCTCCACTTTTTTGCGTCATAAATTGATGCAAGTATGTCTGAGTTCAAAGTGATAGAAGTGACATTGTGTGTTTTCCGCTCGTGTGAGTCGTTCAGACACTGCCGTCATTGCACGTATCGGTGTGCGTTTGTGCTTTCCGCGGCCCAAAAGCCTCCTGCTGATGTCGCCGTGTCAATTTCCACACACCGTATTTGTCCTTTTCGCGTTGATCCAAAGAATGGGCGGACGTTCTATCACCGGCGCGAGTGTGCCAGCCCGCGGCCCCCGGCTCCTTCTTCGGGGCTTCCGTCATCACGCCAAACTCCTGCAGCCCTATAGCGGCGTCCCTGGGGCAATCAGAGGTTTTAGTCTTTCCATCTTGCAAAAAGGATTTTAGCTTTGCGGGAAACCGAATGCGCGTTGTAACTTTGCGTTCCTGAGATGTTTCCTCACATTCCGGTACATTGCGCGCTCCTTATATTCACCTCATTCTGCCCCGCCCACTTTTGCCATTTTTTGCCACAGATATACACTTTTGTTGAAAACGCACTTCCATTTGACGAGAACTCCATTAAAGCTAATGACGAATGAAGGAAAAGTCTCACCGCTAAAATGTTACATAAAGTAGGTTGATTTGTGTAAAATGTTTAATGAACACGAGCAACAACAAGTCAACAACGCACCGATTTCCTGGGCGGCCTGAAAACGGCTTTTTAGTCCATGTAGAACTTATTTTCTGTTGAGCTCGTCTGCTCCATGTGAACTAATACAACGGAAACAAGACGGCGGCGCGTACGGCAACTTCAGGAATAAGGTGAATACGTTGCTTGTGAAATCTTCGTCAAATATATCCTTCGGTCGTTAACCCGAATGTCCCTTTGTGCCCGTGCAGCGTGTAGCACTCTTTGGTTCTCCCTGTAGCTTCGGAACCAAATGGTAATGGATCTGGCATGTCCTTGCGTCCTGAGGAGACGGCGGCGCGATGCACTCTTTCAATGTGAGTTTCTTCCCGAATATTCAGTTTCTCGCGAAATTTTTCAGTAAAGTCAACCATATTATTTCCTTCGACTTTCTCTGTGTAGATTCTCCACTTTTTTCTTCTTTCATGGCTTTCCTGATCCTCACATTTATTCTCAAGTCGCTTCTGATTGCGCATTATATGAAAAAGCCCTTTGTTAACTCCCTGACCCGGTCCTCATCGTGCACGACCCTCCGTTCAGCGTCTTCGGTTCTTGTTTCTCGTTCGTGAAAGTCCCGCTTCAGGTTGGCAACCTCCTTCTCAAGCTCAGCAAAATTTCCTGCAGTTTCAGTTCAAAATTGCCTGAGTTCTTTCAGAATTTCTGACAGCTCTCCAGTGCTTTCGACGTTTCCCTCCAAACAGATGTCCTGCTTTGGTGGCGTGGATTTCGGCATTTATGCTCTTTTGCTTTTGCACCAATCTTTTGATCAGTCCCTCAGGCAACAATACCTGTGTTGTGTTGTTAGATCCACAGACATATTTCTTAGATTATGATTGTGTTTATCAGGCGGTCGCGCATCCAGCTCATTCGGCCATCTTGGATCTACATGAAATGTTTCACTGTATGGCATTAAACCTATCAATCTTTCATTAAGTCAGTTAGTTCACAAGTGCCGTTACTGTCAAAACTTTTTTTTTTTTAATTGTCGTTTAGTTGATCAATTGACTCGACTGAAATTAAACATATTCTTACTTTGAGCTGGCTTGCCTCTCCACTGATCTGAACCGTAACTTAGCTTGTGGGCGCAACCTGTGGGGACTCTCCAACAGAAAAGTTACACAGTGCACCTTTAAATAACATTTCAATAGCAACACAACCTGTTCACCATTAGCATATCATTAGCATCAATTTAAGTAAATCAACAAGCATTAATCCATGAAGCTCCTCCTGGTTTTTAAAGTCTACTTCATGCTTGTCTCCATGGAGATTTTATTGCTTTGCCTGGAATTTCAAGCTACACAACAGCAATATCACAAACAAATCGAAATCACAGTGGGCACAATTATCGAATCGCATTTAGATAAAATGTTTTCGGCAAAAACTAAATCTCCTGTTTTTTTATTTAGAAAGATCTTGTTGTACTTGTAGTTTAGATCTCTACAAACATGTTAAGAAATGGTTCATTTCATATTGTAGTCTTCTCTCAAATCTTAATGCTCCTGGTTTTGTTTATAATGAGCAATCTGAAGAGGATCCTGCTTTGTGTAACGAGAATTTTCACAAGACGAGACGGGTCACGAGATTGGGTTCACGAGATGAGACGAGGACAAGATTTTCATTGTTGTTTTTTTCTGTTATTGAATGTTTTTATAACATTGAAATTTACGTTGTTTAATACATGATGAGCCTAATATACTGCTTTCATTATATATGTTTTCTGTATTACAAATGAAATTATAAGACAATTGAGAACAATGCAGTTTAAAACTGGACATTCTCTTAAATAGTAATTCCTCTAGGAAGGTTATAGTTACACTGCAAAAACAATGTATTAAATACTTCTCATGAGATTACTCTGTAGGTGCTCACTCAGTATATATATATATATATATATATATATATATATATATATATATATATATATATATATATATATATATATATATATATATATATATATATATATATATATATATATATAATTTTTTTTTCAATTAAAATACTTGTATCTAAATAAATACAAGATATATAAGCTTAATGTCAGACTGTGGAACATTACAGGTGAAGCAATCATTTTTGAGTCATTTTCTAAAATAGCGTCAATCATGCCTGTTTGTTAGTCTGATTATGTTCATTTGCCATTCATAAAAGTTAATTAGAGTTCACAAAGAAAGTTTCATGTTAAGTTTATTTGTTGATACAGAGACAATAAAATATCAAAGGCTATCTGTCGTAATCATCAAACTCATTAAATATTATCTCTAAAATCAGTTGCCTCAATGTTTCTCTGCAGTTAATCTGTTTTATCAGGTTTATGCACAGTTACATTTTGTCTTTTAATGGACGTTGGGCTCATATTACCTTAAAAATACACGAAGTATGTTTAAACATATTGATAACATATTAGATGTAGTTTGTCCTTAGAAGTACTATGTGTTGCTGTATCAAATGTGTCAAATAGAAATAGAAATGACAGTGATAAACGGTTGTAGTGGAGCTGTACCCAATTTAATGTCATGTAATTAAGTAAAATAGGGCTATTTAATTTTATTTTACAGAGAGCCAGATTTTTCAGATGGTTTTGTCCTCGGGACTAGAAACGTGTCCAACACTTTTGAAATATGTGAAACATGTAAACGGCTTTAACAACATCTGCAGAACTGAACAAGGACTGAACCAGGTCTAAAACAGGACTAAACCAAGTCTATACCAGGACTAAAACTGGTCTAAACCAGCCCTAAACCAGGACTAAACCAAGTCTAAACCAGGACTAAACCAGGTCTAAACTAGGACTGAACCAGGACTGAATCAATAACAAGAGATAAAACATTTTCTATATTTTTGGGTTGAGGGCCGGATCATATCTCTTGGAGGGCCTGATTTGGCCCCTGGGCCTTACGTTGAGCAGCCCTCATGTAAAACATGGCTGGCTTCACAAAAAATACATTAAAAACAGGTCTTAAGTGAAATTGAGACCGCTGTGTGCTGTCTGCATCTATTCAGAGAACATTTTAATGTTCCACGAAGCAGGAAGTGTGTTGTTAGCATGCTAGTTGTTGTTAGCATTACCGTGACACAAAAACTCATTGCGTTGGATAATTTGAATGTTGCAAATAAGCAATACATTTAGATCGTTGCAATACCCTTCAGAATGAACTAGTTCTGTTTTTCACATTTTTAAATCATGTACATCTCCTTTAAGTTGCACCACATAACATATCAAGAAGACCAAAATATAATACATTTAAATTCTGCATAATTTATGACTCTTTACATGGTAATTAAAGCCCTGTTTTGCTGGTGCCGTTAAAGCGAGCCTTTTGCTGAGTCAGGTCTCACATAATCACATGTTTCTTCGTCATTTAGCCATAATCACCACTGTGTAATGCGTTTAGTGGCCCTCTGACATTTAGGGACTAGAGTCATGTATTATATAGTGCTTATTACAGCACAGGGGCCACACACAGAGCAACAACAAGTCTACGGACGTTCTGAGGATATTCTAGTAACTGACTTGTACTTGTAAACATTGATAGGTCTGTTATGCTATGCTTAAAGTGCGTATGACAAGTTTTTATGATTTTCTCATTTTGACTTTATTCAGTGTATTAATAGCTCTTGTAAATATAAATGATAGTTTTACACCAATCGGGTCGCTGTTTGTGGAGAAAAGTTGAGAAATCTGTTGAAAATTAGTAGGAAGTGAACAAATTGATGACATCACACTGGGAGACAAAGGTAATGCATAATTTACACAAAATAAACTACTTTTTTGAAACTTTAAACATTGATTCAACAAAATTAACGTGCATTTTTCTTTGTCAAATGAAAAAAAATCCTTGACATTAGAGGTTTTGATGCACTTGACAGGATGGTTTCTTGGTGTGGTGTCATCATTTACAACCAGGAAGTAAAATTAAAAACCTAAAAAAGTAGCTAAACTGGGGTAAAACTTGTATAGATTTTAGCAGATTTTGACATATATTTATCTTAACTGCATTTTTGTTAAATGAGTAGTTCAACCTGTCAGAGGCACTTTAAGGAGACGGCAAAATAAGAAATTCATCAACAATAGATTCAAATTAAATTACTACTTTTGGTACAATAGGAAAAGGCTCGATACTTGATACTAATTTGAATGCTGCATTTCATAACCAGAAATTTAAAAGGCAAATATTGCATATAGGACACTTAATTTGCAAGTTTATAAAATTGCTTCAGGTGGATTTTGATTTATGCGCATAACAGTTCAAGCGAATTTTGAAAGATGGAAACATATTTAGTCGCTCATTAACTTTTCATTGACTCATGAAAAGAATATTTAAAAGAGCTAGGACCAATTTTTCTCACATAAAGTAAAAGTTTTGGCCCAGAAAGCAGCTTTTAGGGTCAAAATAGGAGCCCTGTGCATCGAATGATACGTTTTATCATCTGCGAACCATGAAATGAGCTGTTAGCATGCTAGTTGTTGTTGTTAGCGTTCGAAAAAAATGAGCCTGGTCAATTAAAGGCTGAAATTAAACATTATCTAAATACTAGGGATTTCTAAGCTCATAAATACATTCTACGTGACTCAGTCTTTATGCCAGTTTTTTATTTTACGTCCCATTTAGATTCCATATTCGCGTTGTTCTGGTTATGTTTAGCTCATTGAAAAAAGACGTTCATATTCATTCATGCGAGATCAAAGCGTTTAAAGCGGCCGCGCGCAGCGTCTTTCTGACATTACCTCAGGAAGGAGGCAAAGTCTATTATTCTCAAAAGTTACACAAAACATGGGTTCAGACGTCTGGATACAAGTCTGTGAAGTCTGTGGGCCACTTCAGACCACTGCGTCTATATGCAAGACAAAGATGGCAAAAACGAAGTAAAGTTGCTCACAGATTTATGGACAAAATGTATAATGGAATGTTTAAAGTCCATATGGCAGGTTCTCAAAATGTTGTAATTATGACGTAGTTTGATGAGGTGGCACCTGTGGCAGTTATTTATTATAGTTTTACATTTGTGAAGTTGCAGTTCGTGAAGAAAAAAAATAAAAATTAAAGTATATGATTACAGGAGGTAGTGCTGAGTTCTAAAACGGAATTCCTCTGTGATGTCATCAAAAGGCGCCGTGCCATTGAAAATACAGAGACAATTTACACACAACTGACGCTTTATTTTGTTGAATGACTGTTGAAACTGGCAAAAAAAAATCAATCAATCAAAGGTGTTATCAGGTATTATTTGTCAAATTATAACTATTGTGTAATTTATTTGGAGTTTGGCCATTGTTTTCAAAATGGTTGCTAGGTAACAGTTGTGGAACTACCTCTACCTGTGTCATATTTGCTGCTCATGTCCAACCAGGAAATGACATTTTAAACAAACTGGAGATAAATAGGCAAAAGTTTTAGTGCAATCAGTTATATAGACTTTAAAGGGATAATATTATGCGTTTTTAATTTATATTGTTAATAACCTTTAAACATGCTCTTTAGTACCTTAAGTTTTGCATGTTTTACTGCAGTTTTACACCAAAAAAAGTTGAAACTAAATTAGCATCTGTGTCTGCTGTTTGCCCTGGTGCTTCCTTATGACAGGTTAGACTCCACATTTCACCAAAACGTAGTGAACATGATTATATTTAAGATTTACTAAACATTTTGCAAATTTGACTTCAGTTTTTGTGAAGTTTATAATGTTACTTCCTAGTTGGATGTGGGCAGCAAATATGACATAGAGGTAATTTCACAACTGTTACGTAGCAACCATTTTGAAATGGTCAAATCCATGTAAATTACACAATAGTTATGATTTGACAAATAATAATATATTATAATACCTTTGTTTTGTTGAATGATTTTGAAATTGTCAGAAAATGTGTCATTTGTCTGTAAATTGTCTCTATTTTCAATGGGCATGTCGCATTTTGATGACATCACAGAGAGATTCCGTTTTAGTTAGAGCTCAGCACTAATTCCTGTCATTTTAAACTTTTATTTTTCTAAATTTCTTCATAAGTTGCAACTTCACAAATGTAAAACTATGCACAGGTGCTATCCCAACAAACTAAGTTATAATTAGAAAATAATGAGAACCTGTGAGCTAGCAGTTGTAGTGATCGTGTTTAAACAGCAGAAATGCTCAGAGCGATGATTCAAGGACTTAAAACAGTAGAAGATTCTCGAATAAAGTGACGTCCAAAATCGATAAAACGTCATTGATCAAGGGAGTTCAGCAGGAAGTTCTTTTGACGGTTGGAGAGGAGAGGATTTTCTAACCAGCATTCCTCAAACCAGCGTGAATGAAGCTAAATGCAACTCCAGGTGTGTTTCTGAAGACGGAACATTGTCAGACCATGGTTAAAAGCTCAAAAAAGTCACTGTAGCAGAATATGTTCCGTTTAAAGTTAGAACGCTTTTGTGAATAAAACCACCTGAAGACAGCATGGTCTATTTTCTGTTAATAATAGCCTAATGAGACAAAGCTGAATATTGGAAATCCCACAACCTCCCCCTCCAACCGCACTCCGAATTTCAAATATCATCTGGTCACCCTAGCTACCGCGCCTTTAATTATTGCATTTTCAAGTGTGATTTCATATTGTCATAAAATGCTGTCACATTTCTATAAGTAATCGCTGCAGTGGTGTAGCAGTGTGGAGTTGATTTGTTTGGACAGAGGAGACTCAGTGGAAGTGTCCCGGCTGAGGAGGAGCAGAGGAAGAGCAGAGGAGGAGGAGGAGAGGCAGTGCGCCATGGAGAGAGCCCAGTCAGAACCCCCTCAGGCTGGGCACACACACTGTTTATCTGCTGCGGATGTGGACTCGGTGAAAACGGGTGAACGTGATGCAGGGAAAAATGAAGCTGCACTATTATTATATTCCTAGAAAACGAATGTGCTGTTAAAGGTGAACGACATTAGCCACGAGGGCACAGTTAAGGTAATGGTGGCCTGCGATTCCATGTTGCTATGCAAGCAACTGACGTCACGCAAACAAAATGATGTTTTCTCAATGAATAAAATCTAAATCATTAGGCCCGATTTAAGAAAGTCACAAAAATACCTTTTAGTAATTCCATGTTTGTGGCACTGTGAGGCGTGGCTATTGTCAGAATGTGGCATCATTACATTTAAAAATGTTTTTTTCCTTGAACACATGCTGTTTATCTGCTCAAAACTGTGAAGTTAGAACTTATAGAAGTGAATTGGAACAATCCTGCAATAATCTTACAAATAACAAGGTGCTAATTTACACCAATAGAACATATACCAAACATCCATAACTTACCAGAGTGCACTTACTGCATTTACATTTCCTTTAACTGGTTGCAGGCAAACAGGCTTATTGACAGTGCTGATCTGTTTTTATGTACAACGTGACCTGCCAATGAGAGAGGTCTTTCGCAGCTACAGTGGAAGCTGGGGCTGCCAAGTACTTTTGTGCCAGATGTGCCAGTTTACTGTTCGCACCACTGTGTGCTGACCACCAGTCCATGGGACATGTGTCCGTGCTCACACAGACTCTGCCTTGTACCTCTTGAGAGCATTGTCTGCAGCTAATCCCTCGTCCTCTGATTCTGACTCTGACCCCATGAACAGGAGAGACATCTTTTTGTTGGTGTTCTTGATCACTTTTATTCGTGGGCCCTTGGGGTTCATGTGCTCCTTCTCTTACCATTTCATGCAGAGTTTGGCACACCTCTCCCTTTCTGCCCATGGCAGGCATTAGAAGTCCTTAAACTGAGGATCCAAAGCTGTTGCTTCCTTTACCCTGGCCAGGTTCAAGTTCTCCTTTCTTTAGTTGAGATCTTTTGTAAATGCTGCCTTGAAGCGGAGTATGTAAGCTCAACATCTGACACCTCCAGTGCACATGAAGATGGCACAGTGCAGAAGTAGAACAGACATACTTTCCCCACAAGGAGCTCTCTGATGTACCTATGGAGCATAAACACATAACAATAACACCGTACCTGCAAGGCTCAAGCAGCATCGCTAGCTCTTCCAAAAGCCAGTGTTGCTCTCAGTAGGTCCTTGTTGTGCTGGATCTGTTTGATCTTTGCCAGGGTTAAATTCCAGCGTGTTGGTACATCCTTGACAAGTGTCTCCTCCTTCAGGCCATGGGCTACTTGTTGTGCTTTCAACTGTGATGTATTTGCGGGGCTTGAAATGTACCACTAATTTGTGGCCTTTGACTTAAGGCAGGTCAAACCCACAGTCACTGAAAGCCACGGCGATCGCTTTATAGCACGGGTAACACAGGGCAGATGTTGAAATGGTAAACTTATCGCAGCAGATATCATACTGCGAGTACTCTCTGTCCCTAATATACACACATTCTCTGTAATATTACAGTTCTTTGCAACTTGAAGGAATTAACTAGCACATTTTTCAGCAAAATGCCTGTCGTCAGTTTTTAAAATGCCCAAAGCAAAAAGACTGTAGTTGTCTTTTATCATCCATTATCATCATTGTTTTCCAAGAAGCCGCTGACAGATGTCCTGACGTTTTGGTGTAGGACCTGTACGTCTCCAGGACTCAGGGACGAGCAGGTCAGATCACACCTGACCCTTCCGACCTAAACATGGTCTACGTTAGCCGCCACAAGAACAGTTTAACACTTCAGAACACCTGCCACTTTAACAGTCATAATAAAAAAGCTATCTATTTGCACTGTCTGTCCAACTGTACATTTTCTGTATATAGTTATGTATTATTTATTATATAGTATTTATTTAATTCTTAATTTTATTTATTTTGCAAATATGTTATTCATTGTTTTATGTTGCACCTTACGCCAAAGCAAGTTCCTAGTTTGTGAATTTTGTTCACTGACAATGGCAATAAACCGATTCTGATTCTGATTCTATAAAATGGGAAGTTAGACCGAGGTAATTATGATTACTCACTGAAGTCCACTGATCTCTGTTAAGAGAAATAAATTCAGCATCAGTCAGAAATGAAAATGACAGTAGCAATAATTTAAAGTGTCAAAGCATGTTAAATCAGGTTTAATATTGGTTATTTGAATCGTTTATTTTCTTGTTGGACCCTATTTCACTAAATGATACTGTTTTTAACACAATTTTGTGTTTCGACAAGCCACTTTTTAGCATTCAAAAATTTCTAAAAAGTGGTATCAAAATAGGAATATTCTTGATTCTCAATACCTTAGTATCACAATTGAGATTGAAAGTTTAGTATCATGACAGCACCAGTGGAAACAAGGCAGTGCGCCTTTCATAAGGTGACACAACAGGCAAAACTCATTTCCCCCATTTTTTGGTCAGTTTGCTCTCTCATATATCAGCTTTCATGTGGAAACAACAAACCTGTCCAATCTGCTCTTAAAAATGTTTTATTCTTCCATTTAATCCACCTCATCCTTAGATTTCTCTGGGACATTGTGACTTCTAGGGCTGTAGTCAAAATTCTTGGTTGACCAAAGACCTGCTCCATCGACCGATTAGTCGACTAAAAGAGTGTGTGGCAAATATATCAAAACTCTGCGGTTTCTCCATGTATCTGACCCAAACTGCACTCAAAAGACGAGAGAAGAAAAGAAGAGAGGAAAAACATTGAAAAACAACTATTTATACACAAAGTTTGCTGTATATGTTGGACTTCAAAATGTTTAGCTAACTCACTCCATATCGTCTTGTTTTTGCTTTTTGTCATATAAATCCATTTAATCTAAAGAAAAAAAAAGAAAAAAAACGAATAAAAATGTTGGTCGACTAAGACTCCATCAACCGATTAATCGACTAAATGAAGGCCATTTTCTTAAAATGCAGTTTTCTCCTCTGGGGACATAAAGATCAGCTCTAAAAGTAGATCCCACACCAAACTCAAATGTACACCAAACTGTACAATCTTGGACTCAACAAGATTTTGACGAAACGTTCTGAGGGAGTTTTTGATATCTAATTCTAAAACTGATTTACCGAAGTTTTAAGTTTAAAAAAATGAGGCAAACATTTTAGGAGAATTTCTAGTCAGATCTAATTTACTTAAGAATTAAATAAGAAATCCAAAGTCCCCTCTGTAAATTGTTTTGTCTGATATGCGTACAAAATTAACCAATAAATTTAATCCTGGTTCTGTCCATTTTTCTGTCCCTAATATGTGTATTTTTGGACATTTTTACACATAAAATGCCTTATTTCTGTATCCAAAAGCTTGTAATATATTATTTTCTTACATTTATGTGAGTAAACTACAGGAGATGTCTCAAATTGATATCTTTAAATGTAAGATTTTTTTCCTGTTCACCTGTAGTGTCTCGCCTTAAGAGTAAACAGAAGGTTTACTTTGGATTGAAGGATTGTGAATAAAACTATGTGCATATTTATATTTATAATAGTCGGCAATTTCACTTTCAAAATGATCCACAGAGCCACCGTCTCTCGTTCGGCGATGACATCACCGGGTTGATCCAAGGGAGCAGGCTGGAGTTAGAGTGTTGTGCCATGTTTGTGGTGTCGGTCGCACTCTCGGACTCCGCGCCGGATTGTGATCACAGAGAGGTCAAAGGTCGCCTGTGTGTTTCTGAGTGGATGGAATTGCATGTTGAGTAATTGCACAGCTGCTCCGGGGCAGGCACTGTGGAATAATCTGCAGCTCTGCGTCCAACGCCAAGATTTCTTTCTTAATTGCGTTGTGACCAATAAAACGGCATGAATTTCGATGCAGATTCTGTACCTTGATTTGGATTTTTTAGGGAATTAACACAACAAAAACACAATATTATGGACGTAGGGAGAAAAGGTTAACACATTTTTGAAATTGAATTGAATTTCAAGTTTTACTAGAAGTAGATTGATTACAAAGTATATTCAAGTTTAATAATTCACTTTATTTATTTGTCTTTTATTTGTTGTCTTTTTTGCATTAAATTATTTGCCATGAATTAGATAAAAACAAAATTACCCACCTTTGCAACATTGCAGCTGTCCAATAATGTTGTTTTTTTAATGATAAATGAAGTAGAAATGAAGAGTTTTTGAAGCCAAATTGTCATATGTCATAAAACCAAGGTGGCAACCACGTTTTGAATATATATATATATATATATATATATATATATATATATATATATATATATATATATATATATATATATATATATATATATATATATATATATATATTTTAAGTAGTGTAAAACCTATCTACAAGAAATGTACTAAACAAAAGAGGTTTAAATTTGATATTTGTTGCTGGTTATGCCATATCTTCCATATTGTGCTGAAATATGAGGGAATGCTTTAAAAACATGTATAGAATCTCGGGATATTTTGAGTTGGACATTATAATGAGCTCTGTGCACAGCAGCAGTTGGCTAAGCTAACAGTTTCTCACAGCTAATGAGAACTTTTATTAAAATGGAAAACATAAAATAAATAATCATTGATATTGTACAGTAAAGACCATTTTTTATGACTCAACAGTATTAGCATAGAACGGAATTAGCATTAGCAAGTGATTTATTGGGATTTTTTTGAAGTTTTTAACATGCTTTCAGAGACATTCATCACTACTCGCTGTTTACTGCATTATCTTATAGTATTTATTCATTTAAACTAGCGCAGCAAAAACCCCATAGAGATAGAATTAGACAGGAAGTACTAATGCTAACACTGATCTAACCAGGTGTTGCCGTGCACACAGCCCATTTACAATAACCTGGCCCTGCCATATGAATCCTCACCATATTTGTGAGTTCACAAACTCTTGAGAATCCATCTGGACGGTCTTCCGCTGTGTGCTGGACCAATCACAGCGCTATCTGTACTTTACTTAAGTACATTTTACAGTCGATAGTTTTACTTTTACTTCACTACATTTCAGAGCATGTTTCTGTACTTTCTACTCCACTACATGTTTGAACTGGACTGAAAACTAAAAGTATATTTTCTAAAAGTTTTTGTATTTTTTTGCTGTTGTATCTGTAATTTCAATTGAGTAACAAAATGGAGTACTTCACCCACCACTGCATGGCGGCGCCAACGGACGTACTTCGACCTATTTCAACACATTCATGGACTATTTTGCTTTTCAAAACGTGCACATAGAAGTGCTTTGTGCATTTGAGGACGAGGAAGAAGTCGATGCTTTTCTCTCAACTGGATTTATTGATTTTTCGGCTTGTTATGCTTTTGCGACCCTTTGGCCAATCAGTTCAAATGTTCGTCATGACGTTAGGCATTTTCCCAGCAGCTTTCTGCGAGAGCCTGTCCAGATTCATAATGTGTAGAACTGAACCGAGAGTGATACACATATCAGTCTGGTGTGAGCCAGATTACATTTACAAGGTTTATTTGAAATGTAAGCAAGATGTGCAAGATCTTGAGTTGTACTAACAAAAAAACTAAATCAACCAATCAGCATTGCCATATGTGGACTACCATTGCTGAGATTTCTACAAAGCTGACTCTTAACACGTGAGCAGGTTGTAGTCGAAGTGAAGGGAGAACAAACAAATCCTGCTGGATTTTTGGCAGCGGGCCACATTCCTGTTCCACCTGTGGCTTGTGGACTGCAGCGGAGAAAGAAGAACATAAACCAAGACTTTCTACAGTTACATTTGACGCTTTTAATGTGATTTCTAAGCTTAACCGAGTGTCAAATTCGACTGGGATTGTCTTCTTTGAATGTTGAAATCGTCCAGAACTCACTGGAGCGACAGCAGGTGTGCGTTTGAAGTGTTCTGATCTGGTGAATGTTTTCTTTACCCCCTGAGCAGTCGGCTGTTTGCAGACAAGTGCTGGGAATTAAGGCGGCACCATATGTGGAAAAAAGTCGTATGTGACCATTTTTTATACCTGGTAGTTTTCAAAGTCAAAAAGTATCAATCAAAAGGTAAAATGCAGTATGTGTATTGTTCTTTTCTTTCAAACGTGCTCTTGAGTATCTTTGGCGTCTCATGTTTTACAGCTTAAAATCATGTCTGTGCTGAAAGCATCCATTATTCAACTAAAGGCCCAGGGGCCAAATCAGGCCCTCCAAGGGATATGATCCGGCCTTCAACCCATCTTCAAAAATATAGACAATATATTATCTGTTGTTATTGGTTTAGTCCTGGTTTAGCCCTGGTTTAGTCCAGGTTTTAGTCCTTGTTTAATTCTGGTTTAGACCTGGATTAGTCCTGGTTCAGTCCTGGTTTAGTCCTGGTTTAGACCTGGTTTAGTCCTGGTTTAGACCTGATTTAGTCCTGGTTTAGTCTTGGTTTAGTCCTGGTTTAGACCTAGATTAGTCCTTGTTTAGTCTTGGTTTAGTCCTGGTTTAGACCTGGTTTAGTCCTGATTTAGACCTGGTTTAGGCCTGGTTTAGCCCAGGTTTTGTCTTTGTTTAGTCTTGGTTTAGTCCTGGTTTAGCCCTGGTTTAGACCTGGTTTAGTCCTGGTTTAGACCTGGTTTAGCCCTGGTTTAGTCCTGGTTTAGCCCAGGTTTTAGTCCTTGTTTAGTTCGGGTTTAGACCTGGATTAGTCCTGGTTCAGTCCTGGTTTAGTCCTGGTTTAGACCTGGTTTAGTCCTGATTTTGACCTGGTTTAGACCTGATTTAGTCCTGGTTTAGTCTTGGTTTAGTCCTGGTTTAGGCCTGGTTTAGCCCAGGTTTTGTCTTTGTTTAGTTTTGGTTTAGTCCTGGTTTAGACCTGGTTTAGCCCTGGTTTAGTCCTGGTTTAGCCCAGGTTTTAGTCCTTGTTTAGTTCTGGTTTAGACCTGGATTAGTCCTGGTTCAATCCTGGTTTAGTCCTGGTTTAGACCTGGTTTAATCCTGATTTTGACCTGGTTTAGACCTAGATTCGTCCTTGTTTAGCCTTGGTTTAGTCCTGATTTAGACCTGGTTTAGGCCTGGTTTAGCCCAGGTTTTGTCTTTGTTTAGTCTTGGTTTAGTCCTGGTTTAGACCTGGTTTAGCCCTGGTTTAGTCCTGGTTTAGCCCAGGTTTTAGTCCTTGTTTAGTTCGGGTTTAGACCTGGATTAGTCCTGGTTCAGTCCTGGTTTAGTCCTGGTTTAGACCTGGTTTAGTCCTGATTTTGACCTGGTTTAGACCTGATTTAGTCCTGGTTTAGTCTTGGTTTAGTCCTGGTTTAGGCCTGGTTTAGCCCAGGTTTTGTCTTTGTTTAGTCTTGGTTTAGTCCTGGTTTAGACCTGGTTTAGTCCTGGTTTGGGCCTGGTTTAGCCCAGGTTTTAGTCCTTGTTTAGTTCGGGTTTAGACTAAACCAAGGCCAAACAAGGACTAATCTAGTCCTAAACCAGGTTCAGACTAAACCTGGTTTAGTAAACCAGGTCTAAATCAGGTTTAAACCAGGACTGAACCAGGACTAATCCAGGTCTAAACCAGGACTAAACAAGGACTAAAACCTGGGCTAAACCAGGACTAAACCAGGGCTAAACCAGGACTAAACCAAGACTAAACCAGGACTGGTTTAGGCCTGGTTTAGCCCAGGTTTTGTCTTTGTTTAGTCTTGGTTTAGCCCTGGTTTAGACCTGGTTTAGTCCTGGTTTGGGCCTGGTTTAGTCCTGGTTTAGACCTGGTTTAGACCTGGTTTGGGCCTGATTTAGTCCTGGTTCAGTTCTGCAGATGTTGTTAAAGCCTTTTTTCATATTTCAAAAGCGTTGGACACGTTTCTGACCCAAAAGAACAAAACCATCTGAAAACTCTAGCCCTCGGTTACCTAAAGTTGAGTCTCCCTGGTCCAGTACGTCACGTTGTCTTGGCCACACTCCATGATCTGGTGTGCAGCTTTTCGAACGTGTGTAGCTGTAGTTTAGCCGCACTATTGTTATTACCTCGGTGACAGTGGACCTTGCTTGCTGGTATGTGTCAATATTTATCCCTCCTCTGCTGGTTCTTAATGGTTAACCACTCTGCCGCTTTGGGTCAAGAGTTTTCCCATCCAACGCTGACGTCACTCCGGGCATGCGAGAAAGCGTTGGCTAATCACCGCCGCGCAGAGAAAGCAATAACACAACCTGGCCCAGACAATTGCTCCTCGGGATAATGGCAGTTATTGTGACGGTAATGAGAGGATGCGGCAGTTCTGGGTCAGCGCGGACTCGGGATTCGCAGGATAAATAAATATTATGTTGTGTGTTTATGAGATGGAGTGGCAGAGGTAATGACAAGTGTGCAGTCTCAGGAGGAGAGGAGGATTAAGTGGGCTTTCAGTGGAGAAGTGTGCGTTCAGTGCAGTGCGGTAGGTCTGCAGAAGGATGTCGTTATAGGTGCCGATTACTATTGGATTCTAAAATGGATTCTTATAGATTTAGTTTCTATTCCACACAAAATTATACTTTAAAATGATCTTGTTAATGCATTTATCAATGATAAATACAAGTGTCACAGCCCATACAGTATAAGGCCTGTTCAACACAGCTATATTCTCAGTGATTCAAATGATTGATATAATTGATAGTGAAGTTTGACACAAGAAACTCAGAAGGCACAAGTCCTGTATGATATGAAAAGTGTTCCTGTGTTTAAGCGTCACATGTTTCTTATATGATTCTCTTTCCAGGTAAAGAGCCTTTACGCAGGAGGGGGAGGAGCTGCACACAAACACAGGCACATACTGCGCTCAAAACATACACCGGGTAAATCTGAGACATGTCCTCTCTGAGCACAGGGAGAGGGCCGAGTGGGCCACAGCAGCGATGTGCGTGACTCTTGACTCAAAAGGGCTGAAAAAACTTGCACTGCTTTTTCCCCCTCAAATGAAAACAGACATGATAACTGATACAGTGGTGGTGTGACTGGGGAGTGTAGGACGTCTTCACCCAAAGAACCAGGGGACGCCTCTCAGTTCCCAGTTCAAGTTCTGTGTCTGGGAAAAAACACAGATATAACTCACTTGTTAGAAAAGTTTGGAAAATCCTTTATTTCAGGAGGGCAGGACACATTAAAAACACACTGATGCTTAAGCCGTCTTCAGGGTGTGATGAGTGAAGGGGCCAGGTCAAAGGGCCTCATTCATGAATGTTTTCTTTGAAAATGTTTGTAACTTTCACTTTAAGAAGATGCAGAGAGAACTCTGCACCGGACGTGCTCTCAAGAAGCCCATACAGAGGCCCTGGGACAGACAGGCTCGGACTGCTGATCAGCCTGTTAAACTAGACTTTGACAGTGCACTCTGTCACCTCTGATCACATTTTTAGTTTCCAAAATTATATTTATATAAAATCATTTGGAAAAATCTATATCTAACAATTATGTAGGACCTAGAATATTTGGTTTAAAAGAGTAATAATAATTCTAAAACAGAATTTCTGTGTGCGCAAGTGCTTCTGACTGTTGGTAGGATTTGTTCCTCTAGAAGAATATTATAAGATAAGAAAATATGCTAATGCCAGAAATATTCGCAAGAAAGCCTTAAGAATATATTTGTTCACAAGAACGCTTCATGAATGAGGCCCATTGTCAATTTGTCACAATGTTTTTATTTTGTTTCAGTAGAGACTTTTTTTTTTTTAAACAAACTTTTCTAACCAAATGAGTGCCTGATGTCTGTGTTTGTTTTAATAAACTGTGCCCTTTCTCATGAGCACGTTGGTTATGTGGGTACAGCAGCTGTCTCTGCTGCTCTGTGTTCTGCTCTGGGCAGCACAGCACTTATGTTCTGATCCCGACAGATATCCGCCTTTTCTTAACCCATTTAGATCCTCAAGGCAATTGCTATTCTTCCTGGTGTCAACAGTCATTTTTATTCTTATTATTAAATCAGGATTGTGCCTTGTGTCTTTCAGACGATAGTGTCCAAGTACGGAGCCCAGTTCAGGGGAAACGCTCAGCACGACGCCCTGGAGTTTCTGCTGTGGCTCCTGGACCGCGTTCATGAAGACGTGACGCTGGCATCACACAACAACAACAACATCACTGCTGCTGCTCAGGTACGGAAACAAGCGCACCCTCACACAACAGCAACAGCAACAACAACAACAACATCACTGCTGCTGCTCAGGTACGCAAACAAACGCACACTCACACAACAACAACAACAACACTGCTCAGGTACGGAAACAAACGCACCCTCACACAACAACAACATCACTGCTGCTGCTCAGGTACAGAAACAAACACACCCTCACACAACAACAACAACAACACTGCTCAGGTACAGAAACAAACACACCCTCACACAACAGCAACAACAACAACAACAACAACACTGCTCAGGTACGGAAACAAACGCGCCCTCACACAACAACAACAACAACAACAACAACAGTGGTCGGGTACAGAAACAAACGCTCCCTCACACAACAACAACAACAACACTGCTCAGATACGCAAACAAACGCACACTCACACAACAACAACAACAACACTGCTCAGGTACGGAAACAAACACACCCTCACACAACAACAACAACAACAACAACAACATCACTGCTCAGGTACGGAAACAAACACACCCTCACACAACAACAACAACACTGCTCAGGTACAGAAACAAACACACCCTCACACAACAACAACAACAACACTGCTCAGGTACAGAAACAAACACACCCTCACACAACAACAACAACAACAACATCACTGCTGCTGCTCAGGTACGGAAACAAACACACCCTCACACAACAACAACAACGTCACTGCTGCTGCTCAGGTACGCAAACAAACACACCCTCACACAACAACAACAACATCACTGCTCAGGTACGCAAACAAACGCACCCTCACACAACAACAACAACAACAACACTGCTGCTGCTGCTCAGGTACGGAAACAAACGCACCCTCACACAACAACAACAACAACACTGCTGCTGCTGCTCAGGTACGGAAACAAACGCACCCTCACACAACAACAACAACCAGATCACAGGTATATACAGTATACAAACGCTGTCTTCAAAAGCAATATCACTGCATCCCAGGTACAGAAACAAATGCACCCACACAATACGTCAACAATATCACAGCTCCTGCACAGCCAGGTACAGAAATCCAGCTCACCTTCCCTCACACAGGTCCACAGTATAAACATCCATTATGTATTCAGGCTGTTTTGGCAACACTGTCTCATTTCGCAAGAGAGCAACAATGTTGAAAACTACAATATATGAACAATTCTTGTGACAATTGTGAGTCAAACTGAGAGAAGAAGCAAAAGAATAGCCTGTTGTCCTCGCAGGCTTTTGTAGTTTTGTAGACTGACATGAATGACTTTGTGGCAGTGGCACACTTGTTGGTGGATTCTACATGTCCACAGTCTCTCCATTGTCTGTCCACATGAATCAGCTGCAGAGTAGTCCAGGGGCTCAGCCAGGGTTTGCGCACCAAACAAACGCTCTGTACCTGTAACCATGGCAACGTGTTGTTTTCAGCGCGGGTTTCCTGTGCTGTAGGCCTCTCCAAAGGGCCCCAGTGGAGCCAGTCGCTGTACGCTGGACATTTCAAGCAGGACTTCTGCAAAAGTTCGATAGTTTAAGACAGAATGTTGAATAAAGCTCATTTACATGGATTATGTAAGATACCACTTCTTCACACTGAACACACAGGGCCACACATACAGCCTTACAAATCTCTCTCTCTGTCTCTCTCAATCTTTCACAATCTCTCTCAATATCACACTCTCTCTCTCTCACTCTCAATATATAAATAAAGACATAAAAATAATAAAGATAAAGACTTTTCTCCTTTGTAAATTGCAGAGGTCATACTTAGTCTGTGTGACCTCCAACCACTTGTGACCTCACAAGAATTCCAGTGCATTAAAAGTTATGAGAGAAGCCGCAGCCCTCTGCAGGTTTTTTTCCTATATAAATGATTACTGAGTGAACACGTTCTCGTGAGTGCACCTTTTAAAGCCTGTGCCGTTGTTCTTGCTTTGTGTTCAGTCTTAGGCGTCATTAACATAAGTTTTGATAAGAGTGATTGACCAATTATAGGTCACGTGATGAGGCCTGTACTACGAAGCTGGATTACAGGGTCAGCTTGGTAACTTTGGGGTTTACGTTGGTTTAGCAGTACACAGCTGGATCAGGCCCTGAACGGTAAGTTTCCCAACGAGATAAGACTACTCTTTGAGCTGTACTTTTTAAAATGCTTTGAAATAATTATAAGCCTGGATGTCTCAAAACATTCACAATTTATTTGACATGTCTTTGACCAATTAGAGACCAGAATCCAAGAGCTGTGAGCTAAATGAGCGACTGAGAGAGAGGGGGTGAGAGAGAGAGACATAGCTTCCCTTCTTTCAGTCTGTGTTGCTAGCACTTCATGACTTCCTCTTGACTTTAGTGCGTTTGTGGTTTAATCTGTAGATCAATGATTGGCAGCCTGGTGTCAACTCAACAGTCACTCGTCCTTTGACTTATATTTGATTTTTTTTTTAAATTCCTTGTATATTCATTGTGTTTTGTCCTGAGGGCTGTTACTCTCCTCACTCTCCTGACACACAATCTGCCGACTCCACCTGACGAATCCTCCTGTTGAGCTGCACTGAGGCCTTTGACTGAGACACAAAGGCGACTGGGAAACAAAATGTTTCCGCTAAACTGAATTTTTTATTTCCTGCTAAAATAAACACTTAAAGCTCCCGCAGTGGACATCGAGTTGCGGGTGAATGTCACTGACAATATGTTAAAGACTTTACAAATAAACTGAATTCGTCATTTATATTTATAAAGGGAGGTGTTACAAGGGAGGTCAATGCTAACGCTATTGCTAATTTTGAGGCATAATAAAGGTAAAAATAAAACCGATTTAAATAACAAACTGAAGAATCTAAAAATAAAAACAATCAGATTATGAGAAATATTTGGCCCCGACCACACCCAGACCCTTTGTTCTGCCCACGGCTTCATTCCGCGAGTTGTGAACCCGCTACGTCGTCCCGCTTATCCAGTGTGGCTCTGTGTGTCGTTGGTCCCGGTGGGAGGCGTCCCATGCGGAGCGGTGTAATCTGCTCTTATGGACCTGTCAGTGTGTGAACGGGACGCGACGCAGCAGTGAGAGCGTTTGAAGTGTGTGAAACGCAGTGCAATAGGAGCGGAGTCGGAGGTATTCTACACGACAAGGACGATTTGCACACACACACACACACACACACAAACACACACATCTGTTGTAGTACTGATAATAATGAGACGGAAATATCAACCAAACTTAATCAGCCGGACTGAAATGGACTAAATAAGACAAAATATCAATCAAACAATGTTTCAACTGGGATGGGACTAAACCAGATTTCAATTGGGGACTAAACCAGACCTTTCATGGGGCTAAACTAGATCTAATTTGGGACTAAATAAGGTCCAAATTGGGGCTCAATCAGGATAAAATTGTGGGAAAAAATGGGACTAAACCAGGTCTTAAAATTGGAACTAAATTGGGGTCAAAAAAGTTCTAAACTGGGGCCAAATCAGGTCTAATTTGGAACAAAACCAGGTCCAAATTGAAGCTTAACCAGGACTAAATTGGGGCACAAAATTTCTAATTTGGAACTAAACAAGGTGTAATGTTAGACTGAACCAGGTCTAAATTGGGGCCATAAAGAGTCTAAATTGGGACTAAACTAGATTTTAATGGGGCTAAACCATGTCTAATTTGGAACTAAACCGATTGAAATTGGGACTAAATTGGGATCAAAATAGTTTTAAATTGGGACCAAATCAAGTCTTATTTGGGACTAAACATCTTCCAAATTTGGGCTAAACCAGGTCTATATGGGGGCTGATCCAGGACTAAAGTGGGACTAAACCATGTCTAATTTGGAATTAAACAAGATCTAATTTGGGGCTAAACCAAGTCTTAATAAGGGATAAACCAGGTTTAAATTGGAACTAAACTAGGTGCAAACCAGGACTAAATTGGGGCCAAAGAAATGTCTAAATTGGAACAAAACCGGGGAGGAAATTTGGACTCAAGTGAGGGCTAAATTGTTGCTAAACCAGATTGAAATGGGTGCTAAACCTGGTTAAAATTGAGACTCGATCATGTCTAAAGTTGGATTAAACCAGAAGTTTTATGACAGAATTGAGACTAAATCATGACTGAAAACGCTTATGTTTGGGCTGAGGTATAAAGTAGAACTAAACTAGAACTAAATTTGACCTAAATATTTGTTGCATGTAAAATGTGACTGTGAGGCAGGAGTTTATCTCACTGTGCCTCTGGGTCACTGATGACATCAAGACTAAGTTCTGGATTCAACAACGGCTCAAACAAGTCTAAAATAGGACTATTCCACCAGGACTAAACCAGGTCTGAGCGGCCTGAAAGACTCCATCAAACCCCTGTTGTACCACAGAGGCAGAATGTATCAGAAAATTAGTGGGATCACATTTTTATCTCCACAGTTTTGCAGATACTTTTGCATAAATGTGATGAAACCAGTCAGAAATACCTTGAAAGAAGCCAAACAGAAGTTCTCAAAAACTACTCAAATTAAGATTCATATTTTGAATTAGTGGCAATACTGAAAATGTCAAACTTAATTTCGAACAAGTAACAAGTTTGATACCATTCTTTATTTTATTGTTTCAGTCAGTTGAACTCAATAATTCACAATGAAAATAATCCAAAACTACATGGTTACTTTCTGTATGTTGTCTTATACTGGTTCTGATAAAGCTCAAGATCATTCTAAAACTGTTCCAAAAAGGTCCAATTTGTTCTCTTTGTTCGCTCATGCAATGTTTAATATCAATACTTCAAATTGTATTAATTTCTTTATTAACCTTTATTTAACCAGGTAAAATAACATACAATAACATTGAGGTCGAAACGTCTTTTCAATTGCAGCACAGAATCATTTAACAAAAAGTTACACATTTACTTTAAAACAACTACATTTAAAAGTACAGACAGTATTATACAATTAGTAGGATTTTCGCTGTTTATTTTAGAGCCATTTTGCTGACTCTTTTCTCCCTGACACCAGAGTCACATGACCCGCGGTGAGGAGAAAGTTTTGTTTCACACTCAGAGTACCCCTTAACTTGAGTTTCGGGCAAATAAATAGGTTTACTACTCGCATATTATATTCTATTTTTTGTTTTAAGTATGTTTATGGTTCAAGATACTCCAAAAAGATGTTACATTTACAACTAATTGCACATTTTAATCAGATAAAAGTGTGTTTCATCTTCTTTTAAAACCTGAAACCATTCTAAGTACCCACTGGTAGTTCCTCACGTACCACTCGCGGTCCCCGTACCCCTGGTTAAGAGACTAATGGGAACATTCGCCCCTATTCTGAATTCAAATCTTTTCACCTGCCGATTTTACTTTTTGGCAATGCAACCGCTCATACTATACCTGTAAACTAGAATTTCATTGAGGAAACGGTAAAACATCTGCAGGCTTTGACAAGAAAAGTAGTTCAAAGTCCGGCTGAGCGTTTGTTTGGGTTAGCGCCGCCCTCTGTCTGCGCCTCTGCTCCGAGTGGCACCAGGAGGCAGATGGAAATAGAAGCACGTGCAGACAGTGACCAAGACGTTAAATTAAATCTGTGCTCAGTCTGTTTTATAAAGGCGGATAGACTAAACTGTGTGTGGCCTGTGCGAGTCTCATCTTCTCAGAACGAGCTAGAGCTATTTTACTTAAAGTGCATGTGACAGGTCAGACTACATATTGCACCGAAACATACTAAACATGATTTGTTGAAGAATTTACTAAAAACGCTGCCTGTTTCCCCCCCATTTTGACAATTTTGGTGAAGTTTATAATGTCACTTCCTGGTTGGACATGAGCAGCAGATGCGACGTAAAGGAAATTCAACAACCGTTACCTAGCAACCGTACTGTAAATAAATGCCAGAATCCATATGAATCATACAATAATGACATAATTTGACAATAAATAATACTTAACAACACCTTTTGTTAAATGTGTTATAAATATGTTGTCATTTGCGTATAAACTGCATAGAACTATAATAAAACCTGGAAGATGAATCCAAAATGGCGCCCTGTTTATCCCTATGGAGTGTGCTCATTGGCGCATGACCCCAAAACTTCCACATTTACTTCTTTGCTTTACTTCCTGATACGGAGGCTGACATCTTTGCTTTACTTCCTGATACGGAGGCTGCCATCTTTGCTTTACTTCCTGATACGGAGGCTGACATCTTTGCTTTACTTCCTGATACGGAGGCTGACATCTTTGCTTTAGGGCGCCACGTGACGACAATCCCCCATGATGCTTTGAGCGATGTGAATGACCACGCAGCTTGCTAGTTTTTGTGTTAACGTTAGCTTGTGTGATTATAATTGTGTTCTTCATGTTAGACACACGTGAAAGCGTCTGAAATGAAATAAAATACAACTTACAGGTATCGCTAGTCGAGCCTTTTCCACGAGCTTCTGTTTGTATCGTCCGACGCTCGTTCACGTGACTCGCACATGTTTGTGTGACGTCACTTCATATAAAAACGGTAATTTCGGTGATTTTAGAAACGGTAGAAAAGAACATTTCCTTCTATTTTATTTAAATACCGATAATAATTCAGTCCTGTCTGCAATTATAATGTGCAATTTTAGAAAAAGGCTGGGCCCAAGAGGCTGCAGTACCTCACACGGCCACTAATCAATCTGGGACCACAGACAGAGGGGGCGTACCTTATCCAGTTCATTTAATACATCCATGATAAACTGACCCTTCATTTTCAATGGAATGTCGCTTGTTGATGACATCACAGAGGGATGCAGTTTTAGAACTCGGCACTACTTCCTGCAATTTAAACTTTCAGCCTTCAGTGTGACGAATATTAACGACAAGAACCATCCCACTAACTTGTTACCACGCGGAGAACTTTTTCTCAATCTATTCCTTTTTATCCAACGTCTGATAAAAGAAAACAATCAAGCTGTTAGACATGTGGAATATAAAAACAAAGCTGTAATCCTCTTATTTCTAGTCACATCAATCATTCTGGGATGAATCAGAGTCAGTTTGTTCTCCAGCAATAATTAAAAAATAATCTTAAAATTCTGAAAAAAATTAGTAGGACTTTTATATGAATTACATTGTACCTGTTTTCTTTCTTTTTAGGAAAGCTAGCCCTGAAGCTTGAACCTGTCATATGCCCTTTAAATTTCAAACTCGCTTTTAACACTAAGGAAAAAGATTTATTAAAAATCTAGTTCTGAGAATGTCCAGTTACAGTTATCACCATACTAAAATGTCAAATCCAATTTCGACAGTAAGGGAACACTTTTTTATTTATACAATAGTTTCTCTCATATTGCTCCATATGTTGCCCCAGTTTTTAGCCAAAAAAGTAGACTAGACTGAAAGCTTTTTTCTTTTTCTTTTTTTAACATTTTGGATGTTTTGATTGCACTGAAAGAAGTAGAAAAACATGTGTCCTTTCTTTGCATGGGATTGCATCTCTACAAACCTGACTCGTACTTAGCCTGGAGGAGTAGACTCTTCCTGCTTGTTTCCATGGAAATGTTGTTCCTTTGGTTATAATATTCCACAGAACGGAATACAACTTATCTTAGCCATGAAGAATGTTCCAAAGTTTTGATTTATTTAACTTCTTTTCTCTTATAAATCATGCAGCTGACTCTCCACCTCCAAAAAGTTCGCTTTAATTAAGAAATACGATGGTAAAAAGCTCCAAAAAGAATAATATGGGACAAACCAACAGGAAAATAAACAAAGAACGATGTGCGACTGGAACATCTTGACTATACATCATGCCATTTGGTAATAATATAAATCGGAATCAGAGAAAGCATTGTCTAAGTTCTTTCCAACCGTCAAAGCCACGCCACATTAGAACGCCAGTATCGTTTCAATCCATCTTAATCAACCTCACATTTGCTTTTGTTTGCTCTGTGAAGACAAATACACCCGGAGAGACGTCGTGCGCATTCTGCCGGGGGCTAGAAACTCATCTTGTTTGCACAGAGCTGGTGAAATAGACGCGCTCCCCTTCATTACGGCGGCTGAAACAGTTGGCGTGGCTGAGTGGCAGGCCCTTTGCTGAGTGCGGGGAAAATCGCCGGGAGAGTGTCAGAGTCGGCCGGGCTCGGGGGTGCGCGATGATGGAAGGACTTGATAGGAGCCGCTCGCAGAGATCCGCCGCCGCCGTGCCTCTTTGACTCTCGATTCTAATTGGATTCGCCGGCGAAGATGGGGAAGATCTGGAAAAGATACGCGCGATTGTCAGTCCAGCGCCCCGAACATGTCACAAAAGGCAATGAGTTTAATTCACAGCGAAATGTTTTAAACGCAGTGGCGGACCTAGGACTCTGGGGGCCCAAGGCAAAGTGAAGTACAGGCCCCTCCTCATCAAGTGTGATTTTCTGAAACTTGTTTGTCGTGTCTCTTGAATTGTTCTCGAAAGGAAGCTTGTTTTTGTTGTTGTTTTTTGATCATTTTTTAACACATTCATGTGTGCAACAGCTAAACAGCTTTAATCAGGGGGGTTTGGGGTCCTTCCCAAGAAGAATATTTAAGAAATCTGATAATATTTCCCATTTGTTGGTGCATTTTAACACATGTTCAGCTGATTTAAATACATTTCTTGTTTAAAAATACACTGCGCTTCTGTGACATTTAGAGAAAATCAACTGCTTTAGAGATGATTGGTAAGTGCATCTTATTGGGGTCCCCTTCTGGTTAGGGGCCCAAGGCAATTGTGGCCTGTTGCCTAATAGTAAGTCCACCACTGCATACATTTTGAAAAATTGGATTGAATTGTTCATCCTGGACTTTTATTTCTTCATGTTTTTAAGTTTTTAATCTTTTCACTATATACAGGTTATGCAGCTGTAACCCAAATGAGACTGTGGGCCACTAAGCCTGTGTATGTAATATAACAGTGGCCAGTAGAGTGTGCTGTTGCGCTTTGACAAAGTTGAGCCTTGCCATGTGGTCACTGTCATTTTTAAGCACGCTCCTTGTGGTGAGACTGAGCAGAGCGAGTAAGTAAAAATCGTCAAATAACATATATTCGGGTTTATACTAATTTATTGTTGTACTCAGGCTTTACACCCTGATAAATACCCGTGAGCCATAGAAGTGACGACTTGTTGAGAAATACTTGTGGAAATCCCGGTGAGTGTCAAACATGTTAACTGTTAGCTTTTTGTTAGCTGGAGCTAATCTTGTTTATGAGTTTGAAATTACACAATTACAATGTCAGTTATCATTCTCTAAAACCAATTGGGAGTTACACGATTGTGTGTAAATGTTTTACCAGCTTTGGTGGTATGTGTCATTGCACATTGTATTTCATTACCAGAAAACGGAATGCGCTAATGCTAGCGCTAGCACTAGCTGCTATGCTAATGTGGCTAATGCCTTAATTAGCACTGGATTAGCACTACTTTTGAGAAAGCGTGTGCTTTCTGCACTGTAAAATATTTCTTTGGTAGAGATATTGCCATTTCATGGTTAAAATACATTTAAAAGTCATTTGCAGATGGTTATGGTTGTTAAATCATAAATCCTATGTACATATTGTTAAAAACGAATTTCATTGTTATTGTTAAATACAGTTTAAAGCTAACAAGGTTAAGAATGGATGATTAATAATTCATTTTGATATGGTTAAGTTACAATTGTATGTGTATTTTATTTGTTAAAAAGGGTATTTCAGTACTGTTTTGATACCTTAATGTGTGTTACTGCTAAAAACATGATTAAGCTATAAAAAAATCAAGTGTACATTTATTCATTTATTTTTGATTTCATGACATTAACATTTGGATAGTAAATCCTTATATTTAATGAGAAAGAAAATATATTCAGTGAGGTCTCATTATGATAAGAATTGGAACAGAATATTTACATTCTGCACCTTTTGGGTAGATTGGTTTTAAAGTGATCTTCGAATTTTGATGGCGAGCCCAGCCCATGACAGCGAGCGGTGTTGAACGGTGTGGCCAGCCTGAAGCGTCCTCGGCAGGAAATCCTAGACGGAACCCCTTTTTCTAATTGGATCCAGATAAGACACAAACACACACCCGGGCAGTCAACACTTTCAACTAAAGAGCTATACATGAGCAAACTGAACTCTAATCATATTTTCTGGGGAAAGAGCTCTATTTTATTTTGGGTTTGGTTTACTTTTTGTTGATTGTACTTTTATTTTCAACTACTTTGTATATCTGCAAATGTTTTTTTCCTGGTGGTGAAGTAATAAATCACCTGTTGTTCATTTACCTTAATCATCTCCAACCTATCATCTCCTTTTACAAATCTAGTAGATGTTAGTGCCCCTCCTACACTGGTCCACACTAAGGGCGCTACACAGACAACATCACACTATACAATATTTAGTTTGTACCCATAGACCGTACATATCACTGGACTGCCTTAGCCCGCTGCCGCCGCGTTCCAAATAGGAAGCAGCTATGGAGGCGGTCCTGGCTCCATAAAGCCGAGCTGCCATTCACTTTCTGTTGTGACACTGGTGCCCTTTACTCTGTAACTGTTTCGTTCAAACTCACCATCTGGAACTAAAATATCTGTTTTCACACACTCTACATGATCCTGGTGTTTTTTCTCGTTGGTTGTTCATAAATCAAGTTATTAGCAATAATAACTGACCAATCAGGTGCTTTCTTTTCCAGGGGTCGGTTTCCCTCGCGTTAGCAACAGGTTTGATTGACAGCTAGCGCCGCCGTTGCCGCCGTTAGCAACCTCGCTCCTGATTGGTCCATGTGGTTGCCACGATACGCATTCGGATCTCCAAATATGGAGTCTGGCTCCACTTTACTTACTGCTTTGGCAGGAGCCAAACGCTATGAGTGACGTCACATTCCCATTGTCCATCGATATGTACGGTCTATGTTTGTACCTGTACTCCAAGAGTGTAAATAAATAGTTGTAGAAAACCAAATAAACAGCAAGAACACTGCAGCTACGCTCACAGTTATCCCTGACACTGACTTTGGGATCACACACAGTTGAACTCAGTACCTTTCTATAATTAAATCAGATGTTTCTTAGTCCTTGTGTTGAGGAAATTGAGTATGGTACAGTTGAAGTGTCAAGCTGGCTAAGCTCTGTAACAACAATTAAACTACTTTCAGTTTCCATTGATTTTGAGCAAATTTGAGCAAAACAATAGCTCCATGTAAAAAAAATGAGGTAAAAAAGCAAAGAAACACATTTTATTAGTTGTGCTGTCCATAATTTTGTCACTCAAGTCAGAATGTGGAAGAGCATTTTTCAAATAAACGAATGTCAGTGCATAACCTTTATTGTAAAAACTGTGAAAATAGAATAAACTGATTGATATTTTCATTTTGAAATAATGTGTTGGATGAGGACTTTAAGGAATCAACCAGTGCACTAACGTATTGCAGTATCGATATATTGTGAACATTTGGTGATATAATGTGGTTTATTCTTTTGGGCTGAGTATTTTTGGTGGATGTAACATCATTGTTTAGTGACAGAGGTTCAGTGTTGTTACGTTTTAAGAGAAAGAAAAGCTTCTTAATACAAAGCATTATTCATTGTTTAAAATCAATATATTTCACATTAAGTTTGTGCGAGTTGTGGTTTAGCAAGGAAATTCTGTTCAAATGTATTTGGTTGACACATCATAGAATATCATGTGCAATCTGTCGATTGTCATATGTATTCCAAAATTGAACAGTGATGCAGTTTAAATTGGGCTAAAACCATAGCTGCTAACATCGAAGTTGTTTATCTGCCTTGGTTATGGAATTGGAGCATGACGTGAATGAGACTGCTGAAAGTCAGGCATCAGGCTTTCTAGTGGCATTAAGTGGCATTTTCTAACTTAAAGTACGTGAATGCGATGCTAATAGAGCCATGTGTTTGTTGTGAACACATTTTGACCAGCGATGGTTTATGGACTTAACTGCGCTGGAGAAATCTGGATTTTTACCTGTGAGGCAACAATCAGGGAACATTCTAACAGAATAAAATAAAAAAGTAAACTCAGAGAAGATGACCTTGTAAAAGGATTAATGAAACAAGCGTGAATGAGGCAAAAATACTAATACTTCAGGTATGTGTTTGATGAGGGGACAACAATATAATATGGTTAAAAGCTCATATGTGTGATTTAAAAAGCTTCATAAATTAGACCCCGGTGAAGAAGTACTCAATTGTGTTACTGAAGTCAAATTACAGAAAAGTAAAAGGTAAAAGTATCACGTTCAAAAATCAACTTAAGAAAAAAAAAGTTTTGAAGCATTTGAAACTTGAAACTTCAGCGACAGATCTCCCCCTGCAGGTCTCTTGTGAAAATATTTTTTATTGAAATAAGGAAGTACAATCACATACAAAAACATTTCATGTTGCCAAATGCCTTTGGGTCGGAGTCTGGAAATGTTACGAGGCTGGTTTTCTGTGCAGAGACAGCAGGGGGCGACGGTGGGGGCTTCAAATGCCCTAAATATACATTTACAACCACCACACGGAGTTATAAAGATGTGTAATGAGGTAAAATGTTACTTAGTTCTACTTTAAGAGCAAAAAGTATTTGACACACATTTTGGCCTGTGTTTTCGTGATACTTTTTTGTTAAGAATTGGGCAGATCTGTGGTCAACAAAAGTAAATTCAAATCAACTTCTTACATTTTTCTAGTGAATTTTAGGTTTATATTTTTGTTTGCTCAAAGCGGGGATTTGAACTTAAAACCTTTACACAGAATGTCACCATCAAGGTGATTAAGAAGTGCTTTCTACTTTTCATTACAGTTAAAAAAAACTAGTAGTAGTAGTCTCTCAAATGTAAAGTAAAAAGTATCCACTGTAAAAACTACCTAAGCAAAGTACACATACCCAAAAATGTTACTTAAGTACAGTACTTTTACTTTTGTCCTGTGTTACTTTCTGCCTTTAGATGACATCAAGCGTTTAGTATTTTCAGTACTTCAACCAAATTTGTTGGATTACATGAGCATGCAGGAAATGAGATTATGAAGCTCAAATATTGGACATTTAAACAGAAAATATAATAACCGAAAAGTGTCCAGACATGTTTTTCTAAGCTTAATTGGGGCTCATTTTTAAACCTGAATGTCCGAGCTCCGTCTTGATGCGAGTGCAGTTCTGTACAGCAGAGCAGGCAGAAAACTCGTCAGAAGTCCCGCCTTTCGTCATTAGAATTAACCTCCTCTTTTATAGCTCGGATAAATCTCCCTAAGTGAAGTTTTACAAAGATGTGTTAATTGATCAAATGGCCCATCAATTTGAAGCTCGCTAATGAGATTGTGTCTTAGTCTAGTCTCTTTGAAAGCGCTGCAACTTTAAGCTTTCATGGCACGTTTGACTGATGGGGTGTTCATTATATTGAGTATGGGATGTTAAAGGTGCACTGTGTAACTTTTTCTCATGAAATCGTCTCATGAAAATGCTATTGTTTAGCCTGGAAGGTTTCATAGTATGCTGTAAACTGAAAAGTAAAAATTGATCTTTTATTTATTGTTTTTATTGCCAAAGCAGTAATGGGCTCTGTGCACAGCAGCAGTTGACTAAGCTAACCGTTTCTCACAGCTTTGCAGACTTTTATTAAAACACAAAATATAAAGAAACAACCAAAGGGCTATTCAACTTTATTTTACCAAGAGCCAGATTTTTCTCTGGGCCAGAAGCGCTTTAGAAATATGAAAAAAATGTAATATGAAAGTCTGCAGAACTGAATCAGGACTAAACCAAATCTAAACCAGGTCCAAACTAGAACTAAACCAGGTCCAAACCAGGTGTAAACCAGAACTAAACAAGATCTAAACCAGGACGAAACCTGGTCCAAACCAGGTCCAAACTAGAACTAATCCAGGACTAAACCAGGACTAAACCAGGTCGAAACCAGGACTAAACTAATAACAAGTGATAAATATTGTCTATAATTTTGGAAGATGGGTTGAGGGCTGGATCATAGGGCCTGTTGAATTGCCCTGAATTACAATGTAAAGTAAAGATTTCCCTATTGATTTTATACATAGATTACTTCAGTTTTTATTTTAATTTGTTAATTTCCTTTTTATCTGTATTTTGCTTTGCAGTATTCTGCTTCATTGATTTAGCAATGACCCACAAATCCACAGAAGTGTCACTGGGGAAGTATTCATGTCATGTGTAAAGTCTTTAACATGTTGTCAGTGACGTCCACTTACACAGTATTTACACATTTTAGAGTGACTTTGCAAAAAAAAAAGAAAGAAAGAAAAACTCATAGCATTTGACAGGAAGTACTCAGTGGAACAATGAGCTGGCCATTTTAAAAATAAATAGCCAAAATTCTGTGTACTGAGCCCATTGGTTTTGACAGTGTTGCCCTCGTGTCTCCATGGTGATCGTTAAGTGTTTGGTCATTTTGCTGAAGAGTCCAGGAAAAACAACACCATCTGCATGGAGAAAAGAAGGCTTCAGAGTAGACGCTCCACCTACAAACTGACTTAATAATTACCTCTGACAAGAAATGCACTTGATCGAGTCCTAGTGATAGTATGAATTACTGATTATGATCCAATTACTGAGCTTGAGCTTTTATGGTGTGCTCATAGACCGCACATATCGATGGACTATGGGATTGTGACGTCACCCATAGCGTTTGGCTCTAGCCAAATGAAGCCCATCGCGGCTAGTAGTTATAGCGGCTAAAGTGGAGCCAGACTCCATATTTGGAAATCCGAGTGCGTATCGTGGCAACCACACGGACCAATCAGGAGCGCGGTTGCTAACGGTATCCGCCCCTCGGTGAGAGGAGACGGCGGCAACCATAGACGGCAACGTGCAGCTTTAGCTGTCAATCAAACCTGTTGCTAACACGAGCGAAAACGGCCCCTGGAAAAGGAAGCACTTGATTGGTCAGTTATTGTTGCTAATAATTTGATTTATGAACAACCAACGAGAAAAAAACACCCGATTCATGTAGAGTGTGTCAGAACAGACATTTTAGTTTCAAGATGGTGAGTTTGACCGAAACAGTTACAGGGTAAAGGGCACCAGTGTCCCAATAGAAAGTGAATGGCAGCTCGGCTTTATGGAGCCAGGACCGCCTCCATGGATACTTCCTATTTGGAACTCGGCGGCTAGCATGCTAACATGGTCCACTGATATGTACAGTCTATGGGTGTGCTCCAGTTGCTCTCAGAAGTTGCTGCTTATACATTTAAACTGGAACAGCCCTCCATTTCGGCATTCCTACTCAGAAACTCTTAGAACATTTCAAAACCCGGAGTTATAAAATACAACATGATCCAAGCAGTTGGTCAAAGTGAAATATCTGACAGGTAAAATATTCTTCGTGCTGCTGTTATTCTCTCTTTTAATTAGGCCTATTATTATTGTAAACCCATTGAAAGACGTTTGCAGCACAGAGAAATAGTTAATAACCCTGCATTGTTGCCAAAGCGATGTGGAGCTGGATGCATGCACATGAGCAGAGGGGAGATACTTACTGTTTTCTTTCTTTTTTTATCGTGCATTTCTCAGATTAATCGCAAACCCGTGTGGGAATCGTCCCACAGCCGACACATCTTTGGACAATAACCACTTGTACCATGTGTGCGTTCTTACGCTCCTTCATTGAGTTTAAGTTCATTTTGAGAGTGCGGTGTCATGAGGTCCTCCCAGGTTAACCCAGTCAACAAGAACAATGCATTTCTTTGTCACGGCGTCGCCATTTTCTTGCCTGTTTATTAACTTTAAAGAGAAGTGGACACAGCAACCATTGACAATAGTTTTTCTTCAATGTTCTCATTTATTATCAGGGTTAGTGTTTGTATTAAACATCTCAACCCTTAACTATGTGCGCTTTAGATTATTGTAAGTTAAGAGTCCATGTACCTTCTGCTGCTTTTTACAAGTACACTTTTCTTTTTCATACATTATTTTCAAGACATTTGTCACCTGCGTGTCTCAATGAAGCAGTTATTCGTTTGCCTGGAATTTCTGACATTTATTTAAATAACTGACATGACGCGTACACATTATTTTACAAATAAAATCTAAATCTTAGCTGAATTTGAGTCATAAGGCTGATCTCAGCTTTCTTTTGCATTTATTTCACATTTCTGCACCTCTACACAGCATGTTTACGGCTCTTTATTTAGTTAATTAGGTTTGAATAATGTCAGATGCACTATAGATGTCAGATGCATATACGCCAGAAATATAATGTTCTAAATCTTTACGCTAATGCTGTGTGTCGACAGGACAGGCGATGCTAATGTTAGCTTTGTCTGTGGGTTCAACACATAAGTAGACGTGGCGTTCAATGCTGATGCTATCAATCAATTAGCAATACGGCTAGTCTGGCATGATTTGAAGGACTTTTCCCCTATAGCCGTCAACATTAGCGTGCAAAACACGCAAGACCTGAATAATTCAGAGCGTGTTAGCTGGTAATAACTCATCAAGCTCATTTACGAGAGGTCAAAGCCTCGTTAAAAGTCATTGTTAGGTGTGTAAACCTTGTGGCATTCAATTTCAGATAATAATTAGCGTGTAAAACTGTCATCTGAGATAAAGGCTAACTGACTTTTAGTAGAGATTTCTGAACTTTTGTGCTTCTGGTGAGCATATAGTGACTACTGAACATCCTCTTTTACATGTGACGGATGAGAAGAGCAGAGAAATTACATAAATATCATGAAATAAAAGTTTTATACACATTAATATGTGGATTGGCTTCACCATTTGTTGTTTCTGAAGGAGTGTTCGATCTGATGCAAGTCCGGTTAGCAATGGCTAGCAAAGTGGTTGTGTCTGCATCAGTGGGCGAGGCTACCGCGCTCAAATTGAGCCGCCGACTGCAGGCTGCCATGTTTGCAATCTGCTGCTGACCGCTAGGGGCTGCTGCGGAAGTAGAATTATTCAATGCAAGTCAATGGGGAGTTACGCCTAGTGTACACTGAGTCCAGTCCGGTCGCGGTCCGGGACCCGCGCGGGTCTCTTGCAGACGCCTGTCACACCAGCTCCGGTTAACTGCGGTCCGCTTTTGGACGAAAGCCACGTGATTCACGTGGTTTCGCGAGAGCACTCGTCAAATGACATGAAAGCCGCACCAGACCGCTGCGGCGTCCGGCAAAAATAGACTTCTTGGATTCTTTCCGAGACCAGCGGCTGCCGGACCAGCGGCCGCAGAGCTCCGAGGTCGGTGTGACAGCAAGCATTGATTTTAAGCACTTTCTAAGTCTTGCGGGACCGCACGGGACCAGCGGGTCCCGAACCGGGCGGACCGAGTCGGTGTGCATCAGGCGTTAGGACGTTTCAAAACCTACTTTAGAGCCTGGCTCAAAATACGGCTTTGGTCTCAACCGTTAGCTTACGGCTCTGTGACAACACTGAGGGGGGTGAATTTTTTTGAACCAGGCTGGTTTAGCCGCTGTGATTTTTTAAAGTTCTTGCATATCTAATGAAGAAGGCGGGCTTTACGCGCCGGAAATGTCAGGGCGCAGCCATACACCTACGAGTGGGCGGTAACCATAGAGGCAACGACGGCAGCACGTCAGCAAAAGGCCGTCCCAAAGTCGCCCTCCCCCCACCTCCCCACCGAGGGGGGAGTGGTGTGGGCTAACCATGGATGTATTAAAAGAACTGGATAAGGCACGCCCCCTCTGTCTGTGGTCCCAGATTGATTTGTGGCCGTGCGAGGTACTGCAGCCTCTTGGAACCAGCCTTTTTCTCAAATGTCACATTATAATTGCAGACAGTACTGAATTATTATCTGTATTTAAATAAAATAGAAGGAAATGTTCTTTTCTACCGTTTCTAAAATCACCGAAATTACCGTTTTTATATGACGTGGGGGATTGTCGTCACGTGGCGCCCTAAAACAAAGATGGCAGCCATCGTTTCAGGAAGTAAAACAAAGATGGCAGCCATCGTATCAGGAAGTAAAACAAAGATGTCAGCCTTCGTATCAGGAAGTAAATGCGGAAGTAAGAAACTTTTTTGGGGTCATGCGCCAATGAGCACTCTCCATAGGGATAAACAGGACGGCCATCTTGGATTCATCTTCCAGGTTTTATTATAGTTCTATGGGGCTAACCCGCGGCCATTTTGAATTCTCCATGACTGAGCTGCATTATCATGAATGGGGCGGAGCCACAACCGTCTGTCCACTATTTTTAGGTCTATGGTCTGCACAAGGGGCAGAGATAGAGAATTTCGCGTCTATGAATGTCTATGGGCTCAGCATGAGTTACCATCACAGTAAATGCAGTGATTTATCACAAATTCAAATCAGCTTTTTATGAGAAATAATTCTTTGTCAGGTTCTCAAGTTTTTAATACAATTATGACTTAGTTTGGTGGGATAGAACCTGTGATCAGTTTGTGAAGAAGTGTGAAGAAATTTAAAATTACGGTTAGAAGGTACAAGTAGAGCTTAAAAAAAAAAGTTATTATTTTATTATTATTAAAGAACTTCGCTCTACAATATAAACCTAAAGATAATTAATATTATATTATAAAGAAATATAATAGTGGTTCCTAAATACATGACATAAGCTGAGTTACATTACAATCAATTAACAAAATCAATAGAAACAACACACTTTTTAAATATCATTTTATTTTTATCATGGATATATTTGCAGTTGATTCCCAATATTTATAGTTCTAGTAAGGAAGTAGAGCTTAGTTCTTAAACAAAATCCCTCTGTGATGTCATCAATATGTCATTGTGTTCCGCACAACCCACAATTGACCCATTTTTCTGACAGTTTAAACAATCATTTAATAAACAAAGGTGTTATCAGGTATTATGTATTGTCAAATCCTAACTGTTGTGTAATTATATTATTATATGGATTTGTTTACAGTATGGTTGCTAGGTAACAGTTGTGGAATTAGCGATGTCACTTCTGCTGCTCATGTCCAACCAGGAAGTAACATAAACTTCACCAAAATTGTCAAACTGGAGACACATAGGCAAAACATTTAGTAAAATCTTAAAAATAATAATGTTAAATACGTGTTAGTGAAATGTGTAATCAAACCTGTCACATGCACTTTAAGATACGTTACACCAATCGACGATATTGAAATTTTGTGTCACAATTATCACGGCCAAAATAATTGCGATTAACGATAATATCACGATAGTTATTAAAATTGCTGTTTGAAAAATGTGACATACAAAGACATTACTTTCTCATTATAAATAAGTTCTGACATATTTGTACTTTATTATAAGTGAAAACAAAAATGATCTAGAAGGGAACATAAAGGGTTGCTTTTTTTCTGCACAATCTGGTGACAAAATGACGATTATCTTTGTTGGCGATTATCACGGTTATATAAAATGTCGCACAAACGATTATTGTCTTCCCTTTTTATCACGATAAACGATATTATTGTTTATTGTCCCATCCCTAATCATTACCGTTGTCTAAAACGATCCAAACCGCGACAAATGGTCCTCTAAACCTTGTCAGCATTGTTCTCGTTCTCATTCTTCAGCGTTTGCCAGGTTTCTTCTTCGGTCCGCGCACTCAAACCCGGGCGTCCTCTCCACAGCGAGGGCCCACACAGAGCGGCGGACAAGGCGAGCACTATTTATAGCCTCTTGCACAACAGCCAGTTCAGCAGGAGACGCTTGGAAGCCTACTGTCTATTATTCATCAGTGTCCGAGTGCACCGCTTTGATTTTCCCATTCATGTGTTTACTACGGACCACTCACAAGACCCTCTCCACGACCAGAGCGATATACGCACATGTCAATAATCTGGTTTACTGGATCTAAGTACTCGCTGGGGCTGGAATTGAATAGCTAGAATCGAAAAATCGAAAGTTTGAATAGTCACCTGTGATCGTATAAATGGTCACCGTAAAAGTTAAATGGTGCACCGTGTACTGGGCGGACAAAGTAGCATTTCCTGTCTGCTAACCCTAGTTCAGATCGCTGCTAGCTTGTTTTAAAATTAGACACGTGGCTGATATGCTGTCTATGAGATAAGATACTGTATATTGAAATAGTTGTGGACTTCTCACCTGAATCCCAAGACATGATCGTCACAGATTCCTTCACATTTCTCGGTACACACATTATTAACTTATTAAGTAAAATGGAAACCTCATTCACATCAATTTAATCAAAAGAGAGAAAAAAAATAAAGAGTGTTTTTCTTCAGACAAAAGGAAAAACGCGAGCGCAAGTTACAACATCCTGCTTCAGTTTTACACAGCCATAATTGAAAGCATCCTCAGCTCATCAATAACTGTCTGGTGCGGTAATTAAGGTTGTTTTCACGCTGCCACTAGTTTGGTTAACGTTAAAGAGGTTTCGATCCACGCGCGGCGCACTTGGACCAGTGTGAAAACAATCTGTTTCACGTCATAAACTCCAGCGCATTGTAAACAAATCACCAATTTTATTTTATTTTTCTTTATTCACCTTATTCTGGAAGTTTCCGTACGCGCCGCCGTCTTGTTTCTATTGTATTAGTTCACACGGGGCAGATGAGCTCAACAGAAAATAAGTTCTACATGGACTAAAAATAAATTTTCAGAACGCCCAGGAAATTGGAGCGTTGTTGACTTGTTGTTGCTCGTGTTCATTAAACATTTTACACAAATCAAACTACTTTATGTAACATTTTAGCGGTGAGACTTTTCCCTTGTTCGTCATTAGCTTTAACGGAGTTCTCGTCAAACGGAAGTGCGTTTACAACAAAAGTGCAAAAGTGGGCGGGGCAGAATAAGGTCAATAGACAATACACTCAATGTTCTAATTTTGTCTAACATATCAGAAATGTCTCGGCGGCACAGGAGCACGGCAGTTAGAGCTCTCGCTTCACCGCAAGAGGAGTCCTGGGTTTGCTGGGCCTTTCTGTGTGGAGTTTGTATGTTCTCCCTATGTCTGCGTAGGTTTCCTCCGGGTCCTACCTTTTCCCCTACCACTAAAAACATGTACATTAGTGTGTGGTGTATGAATGAGAGAGCGCTGTGAGAGTGACTGTGGGATGGAAATTAGCCCATGAGAGAACGCGCCAACTCCACACAGAAAGACCTGCTAGCCGAACCCGCAGCTCTCTCAGCGCAGCGAGAGTGCCATAGCCACTCAGTCACGTGCTCTTTTGTTCTCAATCACTTCCCCAGCACTATGTCTATCTTAGCGCGCTTTGCTCCAGGTTTAAATTATTCACACTGGGGCCATTACTGGGAATCCTCGTCCCCTTTACGGTCCATCCCTCCGAGGCCCAAGCGGAGCAGGTGGGCTACAAGAACGTGGGGTTTGTGCTATTCTAATGGCAGTAGTAGAGAGGGAGAGGTTAAGTTTAATATTTGATAAGCCACCAATGAGTGTCGTGCCAAGTTCAGACGTCCATAGACTGCAAACACAGTGGAAGTAACAGTGTACAAAAGTTAAAGTACTGCGCTTAAAGACACTTTTAAATCTCTGCTTTTTACTTTTACTTCCCTGTTTTACATTTTCAAACTGGATTGAAAAGTAGTTTTGAGTGGTTTGAGGGGTTATATTAGCACGCTCATGGGGACATCTTGTGTAAAGGTTTTGAGTTCAAGTCCCAGCTTTGAGAAAACAAAAACATACACATATAATTGCTAGAAAAATGTGGCCATTGATTGGAATTGCTAGTGTTGACAAATGATTAGCATAAATCTTTATCAAAATCAATTCAAATCACTACATTTAAAGCAACCTGAAGTAAGTTTTTAAATCTACAACTTGCTTTTAGGCAAGGCAAGGCAAGTTTATTTGTAGAGCACAATTCATACACAAGGCAATTCAAATTGCTTTACATAACAGGAACAGTTGCATTAAAATCACAAAACACAAACACACAGAATAATTTTAACATAAAGTGCTTTAAAAGAGAAGAGTGCAGATAGATCTTTCAGTCGTATGCACATCTAAACAGAACTGTTTTTAGCCTGGATTTAAACATTGCCAGAGTGGAGGCCTGTGTCACATCTTCAGGGAGACTGTTCCAGATTTTAGCTGCAAAAAACTGAAATGCTGATTCCCCATGTTTAGTCCTGACTCTAGGCACCTGCAGGAGGTCCTCAGATTGCGAGATGGTTCATATGGCACTAACATGTCAGAGATGTACTTTGGTGCTTGGCCGTGGAGAGACTTGAACACAAGCAGAGCTGCTTTAAAGTTTAGCTCTCACAAAGGCTTTTGCACACCGATGATTTTCACATGCATTCGTTTTCAGATTGGTGCACAGCTTTAAAACAACCTTATTCAGACCGCGAAGTGAAACTGGGGTGGACCGCCAAAGCGCAGCCAATCAGAACGCTGCTTTCAACTCGTACGTCCTAGTTGACGAGACATTAAATACTTTATCAGTAGATGCAGACAGCACACAACGGTCTCATTTTTGACACAAAAAACTTTTTGGTGGAAAACACAATATGAACTTGTTTGCAAAAAAATACAATAAAAATAGGCTTCACCAGCTTTAACGCTTTAACAATTCTCAAACGCTTTATGAAGGTAAGGGCCAATTTATACAATATAAGATAATGCAACGATATTACTGGGCCCCAGTAAAATTGCTCTTTTGAACAATCCACTGTGTTGGAAATGCCAAAAAGATGGCACCTGTATACATTATACCTCTGTACATAGTTTGTGGAAATGTCCAATTATGGAACGTTTTTGGTGGGAGGTTGTATGTATTCTTAGTGATTGGTTAGAGGAAAATGCGCCACTATGTCCAAGACTATGTTTACTGGGTGACAGGGGAAAATGAACTGGCATATCGGGTAGGAAATTCTCGGTCATCATGGTGGGGGTCTCAGTAGCAGCCAGGATTATTCTTGCACACTGGAAAACCTCAAAACCCCCACAGATTAAGGAGTGGGCAAATATGAGAACAAAGATGGCTTCATATGAATGCAAGTTAAACAGTAATGGTCCTACAGTGTCAGTTTGGGATACATTTTGGTCTTATATTACTAGTCACCTGGATGAATGAGTCCTACTTAACGCCATTTTGTTTATTTCATCACATTGTCAAAATGGTGGTTATTATTTTTAATAGATGTATAATGCAGTGGTCCCCAGTTATGATTGCTTTATGATTGCATTATTTTAAAATGTTGAACATGTTGGTTGTGTGATTGTCATGTGTCAGGTAAAAAATTTAATAAAAATACTTGAATTATATTTAATTTATATATATATAGGACTTTTTACTTCTTAGTATACATGTTTTAATTAAATGAGTACTTAAGTACCTTCACTAGATTTTTTTATATGATACTTTTACTTTTATTTGAGTAATTTTTTGCTCTTTTTATCCATAATAAAACTGAGTGCTTCTTCCACCACTGACTGCAACTAGAGATATCACTCAAGTTGAAAAACATATATTTTGCAAAATGTACTTTTTTTTAAAACCCTGTTCTAACAATATTCCATCATCAAAAACATCACTGGAGTTGTATTTTCCTTCATTCACGCTATTGAATCCTGGTTAGAAAATCCTCCCCCTCAGACCGTCAAAAACCCTGCTGAATTCCCTCGATGTGTGACGTTTTTTCCAATATTTGACGTCACATCCCAGAATCTTCTGCTGTTTCAAGTGCTGTCTAAACACAGTGACTACAAACTGCTCAGCTAACTCGCGTTTCTTCACAAACGCATTTTCACTTGTGCAAGGTAGGACTGAAACAAGTTAATCAATAGATCGCAACTAATCAATTATTGAGATAATCGTCAGCTAATTTAGTAATCTAATAATCGTTACCTGGATTACAGATCAGGAATTACATCAAAATAACAAAGAAACGTGATGATTTGGTGTTTTCGATCAAATGCTAGATTTTCAGAGAGCAAGAAACGACCAAGCCTCCGAAAAACTGCCAAAAACAACCGACCCAAGATCCCCAAAAAATAAGACAAAAAAATTACTTATACATTTAATCATTGCAACTATTAACATGAAACAGAACTGAAAAAAGTTGCTCTTTTTTTTACGTGAAATAGCCAAAAATACTCTCAAAATTTGCTATAAAGAAGCAGAATTGGCCACTATGCAAAAAATCCTATTTTGTCTGTAAATATACTTCATCAAGATGTCCCAAAGTGGCATAATCTTAGTTTAATCAGGGTCAAGTTCAGTAAAAATCTTATATTCACTAAATATTTCTAAATAATTGCTAGACTAATCAATTACCAAAAGTAATCGTTAGTTGCAGCTCTAGTGCAAGCGCTATGCAGTCAGTAGATGGCGTCTAAAAGTGCCCAGCAAACAGAACCAGACACAGATGTTCATTTTGTTTTTTTATTAACATTTTTTTTATTAATTCTAAAACATGAGATGCCAAACTTACAAAAAATGCAGCATATTTTTTCTTTGACGGCGCAGTGCGTAACTTTTCTGGTTGGATGTTCAGAGCCTACTGCTTGTCTCCAAGAATGTTCCACAGTATGACATCATATGGTTGTCTTTGACTGTGGATTATTGCTCAAAAATCACTTGGAAAAACACACATTCTTACCTCTCCACAGATCTGACTTATAACTTGTCCAAGTGGTGTCAATTTCAAGCCATTACTGTGGAACATTCCATCACTACGGAGACAAGCCGTGGTAACATTCCAGTAAAAATTATACAGACATAAACTTGATGATGTTTTAAAAATAATAATACTTAATACTAATAAAACACTCATTGAAACTCAAATAAATGTTTGTTTTTTGCAGAGTATTTAGTGATTGGAGATCGAGCCACTTCTGAGGGCTTTTGTCGAGTGAATTCTGTGCTATTTTCAAAGCCGCCAAATTACTTTTTAATATTGTTAATCTCACAGTGGGAAAAGCGCCTCGGAGAAAAAAGACGGTGATTTCTCGCTGGATAATGGCACGTTAGTTTTCTACGCGTTATAATAATTGAATCAGGAATTCAGATGGACTTCAGTGTTTCTGCTGGGATTTACTTTGTGCGTTTGTGGACGGGAAAGATGTCAGTGCTTTTTTACCCAACTGCATTTAACCAAAGTTTGATTTCTCAGCTTGTTCCGCTATCGTGATGCTTTGTCTTCGAGCAAGAGCTTTTACAGATTGTAGATGTGTATAATTCTCAATTCAGAATCCAGTAGCGTTAGTCAGGTTAGTCGTGAGGAGTACCTTTCTGGACTCTTCTATATTTTGCTTGTTTCGACCCGTTCCCTCAGACTGGTTCACTTGGGGCCAGCTCGGGGCCACTTCTGTTAATGGCGGACTGCGGGGGCCCGCTACATGAGCAGCGGACGTCACCCAAACATGACCAATATTTGCTTAATAAATAAAATCTAAATCCTACCCGAATTACATTTTTTCTTTGTTAAATGTTTTGATCTCCTCGATTCATAAAAAATATGTTTAGTAATTACATGTTTGTGGTGCTGTAAGACGTGGATACAACACAGTTTCTGTTTTTTCCGTCCGTTTTTTTTTTGCATTTATTTGACTTTTCTGCACCTCAATGCCGTGTTTTAACATCTCTCTGTGAATGCGTAGGGTTAGGATAGAGTTGGCTTCCGTAGGCACTGAAAAAATATGACTTTGGGTTTAGATGTGAGTGCCGTGCATCGTAAACAGGAAACAGCTGATGCTAATGTGTGCTAGCTTTGTTTTGGTCACTCTGTCGGCTCAGCAAACAAAGTTATCCTTTTTTCATTCATTCATTCATTCAGGAATGATCATTTTGTCTTCAGATCTTTTTGCCACTTCGTTCTCACCTGAGTCTGTGTTCTCTTTTGTTCTCTCTCATCAAATCATCTCGCTCTTAACCGGTCCACACTCTAAAGCAAGCCAGCTCCATCTGGGATCTAGTACCTCTTGCGCCCCCCTTCGAACCCCTCAAATGGGGCAGTACGGTTCACTTTTGGATGAACTGCTCCTCACTTGCCTGGAGGAACTCTCTCTACACTGGACGAGCCCCCTGAGTTGTTCTGGTCCAAATGGATGTGTCAGTTCTGGTCCATCTGCATTCTATCCGTCTGGGAGTATGATCTCTCCTTCACTGTGGTTCTCCACAAGATTTCTATTTTTCCACAGGGTTTTTTGCAGTTTTTCCTTGTCGAGAAGAAAGGGTTAAGGACAGGGGGCGCTCTGGGACAGTTATCAATTTGCTAAATTCTCCTGAACTTTGTTTATTTTAACTGTTTTTTACCTGCAGCCCATCGTGGAAATGATTTGAGAGAGCTACAAAAATAAATAGAATTTAACTTCAGCAGTGAAACACCTCAGACACCTCAGACACCTTAGACACTGCGGCGGCTGCTCCAGTTACGACCTCCCATCTCACGACCCTGACCTGTGACATGGATGTTCCCATTAAAGAACTTACTTTTTCCCACTTTTTTTTGTTTGTTTGTTTTTTATTTTATTTACTTTTATTCTTTGTGGGTTTCCCTTGCCGAGAAGGAGGGTGAATTGCTAAATATTTAAACTGCTTTCTACCTGTGGCCCATCGAGGGAACTTTGTTGTGATTTTTGGCGCTACAAAAATGAATTGAATTGAATTGAATTGAATCGACTTGAATTGAATTGAATTCTGAGCCTGGGTTCTCAGTAGGGGTAAAAAGATTTTGGCCAGGAGTGCCTACTTGGACCATTCTCCTAATCTGACCCAGGATTTTCCCATGGAGTTATGTTGGCCCCTGTCCATCAGTCAGTTGTGCAGCTCTCTCTCTCTCTGTGGTGGGTGCGGTGGGGTGAGGGGTGTCCTGTTGCTTGTCCTGCTGCTGACGGATCGCAGACGCACACACCGGGAGCAGAGCCGTGTCCGTGCCGTTTATCTGAAGGCTTCAAATCAGTGACAGCGTGCGAGATGCCAGAGAGAAGAGACATGCTTTTCCCCTGGGCTCACACTCATGGGACCATCAGACGTGTGCTTTACGTTCACAACCAAGTCTACACGAGCGATGGAAGTTTGTTTTGTTTCAGTATTGATTCTTAAAGGTCATATGTCGTGGAGCTTAATAGGGCGACTTCGCTGCAAAAGAAAATCTAGACTATACAGACTCTAAAACACATATAAAAAGACCCTTTATAACAAAGACAACAGCATTTGTCAAACCTAAATTTCAAACAAATAATTTCAAATTTTCCTCAATAATATTCTGTATTTCAATGTTTATTTGGTTGATAATGTATTTCAAAAGTGTCAGTGTACAATAGAAATAATCGCTGACTATTCGACTACTAAAAAAATCGTTAGTAACAGCTCTATCACTTCCGAGTGACTGGAGGCACTGCTCTGTCTGAAGCTCTGTTACTCAAGTTAGACTTTAATCAGAGCTTTAACACAGTCTGACCAGAAATGACTCAGTTCGAAGAAAAAAACCACACTAAAACTAAAACATTACAACACACAAATAATAATAATAATAATGTTTTATGCTTTACAGTCTTAATCGATTAACTTGAGCTGACAAATAATTGCAAACTAATTTAGTAATCATAAACTGGTCAACATACAAACTCCAACAGATGCCAGAGAACAGATTTTATGATTTAGAGAAGAAGTAATTACATTAAAAATGAATGTAAATTTGTAAAATGTTGTGTTTTGATGAAAAAACTACAATACAATCTGCAACTATACTTAATCAAGATGTTCTTAAACTGCATCAGTTTAGCTTTATCCTGGTTAAATTTGGTAAAAAATCTAATATAAGGGCCTTTTGCGTTCTAACCAACTAATCGATTAATCAAAAAAAGAGTCGCTACACTAATCGATTATCAAATTAACCGTTAACTGCTGCCCTAGACAGAAGCAACGCTGATAATCTGCACTGACAGAACTTGATCCGAGCTGGAATTGGACCTGTGACCTTGTTTGGGGGACGTGTGCTCTAACCACTGAGCCACTGCCCCCTGTCAATGCTACAAGCTATTGTTTTTAGCGTTGTTTAAACTTCCTCATTGCACAGGGGTGATCTTGAGCCTTCAGAGTTGTATTTTGAGTTAATTGTGACACGTATTCTTCGGCTTGAGTGCTCGGAAAATTTCAGTTTTCACCTACCCCCTATCTCCGCCCACTGCTCTGTACTTACTTGTGAAAATTCAAACTATTTATAATGGATTCAATAATATTTTGTTGCCATTTTTTGAGTAAAATCATGTAAACAAGTTTTGCAGATTTGAACATATATGTTGCAGTTTACATTGAACAAATTTGCAAAATGTCCTACTTTATTACTAAGTACCAGAAAAACACACACAATAGGTCTTCTTCAAAATAATATCCGAGGATTCCATCAGAATCTAAAAATAGGCCCTTCCTTATAATCCGTATCTTGTTGCTGCATTTATCAGACTGAAGGTGACATGATTTCCCTGGCAGCCAATTTCCCAGATAGCATCTCACTTTCATACACCTGACGCTGTGCCGTTAGCATCGCTCTACATCTGTACTACAAAGTTTAACCTGGCCGTCTCACTCCCCTGGATACTGATCCTATCCCCAGATCCTCTCACTGAAGCTCTCCTTCACAACACGCTTTAGGACAAGGTTTTTGAACATTTGTTGAGTGGCAAGCACAGTTTTGTTGTTCAAAAGATGCCACAGTGCAACATCCACTAAAACTTTATCGCTCCGTATATCCCCTGTTCATTTGATTTTTTTTTTTATTGAAAACAAATACAATGAAAATATGATTTGAGTTTCTATTTTTCGTTTTTGTTCATGAACGATGATTTTTCGTTCGTCTATTTGATGATTAAAAATACACAATTCAAAAGAAGGTTTGCTGAAGGGCTGGGTGATATGGTGATAAAAATGGAATCCCGAGCTCGTCCCTGAACAAAGACACTGCAGTATGGATTTGTACAAACATGTTCTGAAACAATCGACAAAAAAATGCTTTCAAAAGTGACAAAAACGCGCCTACAAACGCAAGTCAGCGCACCGAAACACGACTGAACGTGACAAAACCGTGACTAAAAGTGACAAAAACGCAACTGAATGTGACAAAAACGCAACTGAAAGCGCCAAAAACACGACTGAATGTGAGAAAAACGTGACTGACTGTGACAATAACGTGACTAAAAGCAACAAAAACATCACTGAATGTGACAAAAATGTGACTAAAGGTGACAAAAACGCGACTGAATGTGATAAAAATGTGACTAAAGGTGACAAAAACGCGACTGAATATGACAAAAACGTGACTAAAGATGACAAAAATGCAGCTGAATGTGACAAAAACGTGACTGAAAGTGACAAAAACGCGACTAAAAGCGACACATTTGTTTTTAAATTGTGAATGGCACTGGTCAGAAAAATCCCAATTAAATATTTTTCCTAAATCGTGCAGCTCTATTAAGGGCAATAGAAAAATACAAAGTGAACATGAATCGTGATAAAATTGAAATCATGATCTGCCTGGGACTGCTGCAGCTCATCAAAGCAGAGAGATGAAGAGGTGTAGGGGTGTACGCTTTGATGAATGTCTGCTGCCATTACTTTCTAAACTTGGAGACTTTGCTGCTTCTTAGTTTTTGGATCAAAAGTTAAATTTACAGAGTGGCACGCGCTGAGCTCAAGTATCTGGTTCTGGACTCGGTTTAATCTTAGTTTAGTCTGGGCAGACTGGGACAAAACCCACAGACACACGGTCCATTCCCCGAGGGTGAAAGCAAGCTCTTTGTGGCATTGGTCATTTATTAAATAAAATATACAAATTAATGAATTAATTAACAAACATTTTAAGTCTTTTGAGGTATGTCTTACAATCCTTAAGTCCCACAAGTGTTCCCAGCACACTGGTTGAAAATCAAAGATTTAGAAGTTCCATGGCCAACATAAGTAACAAACCATTAGGGGACTATTTGAATATAATGACTAAACCAGTGTAATCCAAGTTTGTATCAGGCATGGTGGCTGAGTGTCTCGCACTCACAGAAAGTGTCTTGTTTTATTCTTGGGTGGCGTAGGTCCTTTCTGTGTGGAGTTTGCATATTCCTTCCTGTGTCTGGTGGGTTTCCTATGGGCTCCGGTTTCCCCCAACAACACACAATAGATCAGGTACTCATCAAGACCAAGACCTAGCTCAAGATCTGGACCACGAGCGCTGCACTGTGGTCTCTGCTCCTGACAGCTTCCCCCAGCGACAGTTAGGATAGATCTACACCAGAACAACTGTACCTGCTGGTCAGCGCCTGATCTCCTGAGATCTCGGGGGATAAACAGGATTAGACCTGGTCAGTACTTGGATGAGAGACCTCTGGAACCACCAGGTGCCACACTGACACAGCAGTGGCTCTAGTGCAGATTGTCATTGTGTCTGTGGGCAAGACACTTCATCCACCTTGCCTTCAGTGTTAAAGTGCACTGGTGTATGATTCAGAGTGTGTTTGGGAACATGAATGAGGGACAATTGATGCAAATTAGCCTAGGGCTACAATCTGGAGCATGTATGTCATCTGTGTTCATAATATGTACTGTCTCAAAAAAGAGAGAATTAAACCAAATTCATACCAGGACTAAACGGTAACTTATGGGTCAATGTTTTGAATGAAGGAGCAGATCTAATGCATGACTATGTCATGTCTAAATCTGGACATAGCCAGGTCAAAACCAGGACCAAGCCAGGACCAAACCAGGACTAAACTCATCATCAGAGGATATCGTTTCACATTCCTTCATACAGCTCATGTTAGCTCAGACCAGCCCTGGTCCTGGTTTCCACAGTTGTGATAAGAGCTCATGTTTGCTCTGTGAAATACTTCCACCTTATCTCCATTTCCTGATAGCCGAGGAATCCATGACACTTTTGTGATGGGGAACTCTCAAGGGGAAATGTGTTCTTTGTTCTGTCACATGTGGCGACTAAAGGTGGCAGAAAGACCTGCAGCACAAGCTGGTAGTAAAGACTGGGATCAAGTAAATGTGGCTCTATGACATGACGACACTTATTTAAGAAAATAAAGGTGTCATATATTTTTATTTGTCAGATAATAACTATTGTCATCACTGTTTTCAAATCAAGACTCCCATCCAGTCATTTAATGCTGAAAGCAAAGTGAAAATAACTTTTGGATTGGAGTCAAACAATTTTGACCAGTCAAACCAACTAAAAACACCTTTGATACTTTTTCTACCATGGATCACTCTTGGGCGAATTAACATCTAACTTTGACTTTTGTTGACAATATAGTTGCTGTAGGTAACAGTAATGGAAGTACCTCTACGTCTGTCACACCTGCTGCACATGGGCCGTGTCCAAGCAGGAAATACAATTACAAACATCATCAAATGTGTTGAACAAGGGAAAACTATAGATATTATGCATATTCTTGAATATAGTTTTAGTGGAAATTACTAGTCAAACCCAGAAAACACATAAATAATAATAATAAAATAATACAAAATAATTTCATATTGTCAACATAACAGCTCACAGTGGGGAGAGGAACCTACTTTTACTCTTGTAGAAGTACATGTTACTCTAGAACAAGTCCATTTATGGGGTCAGAAAACTACCTAAGAAGTACAGTTTCTTCAAGAAGATACTTGAGTAAATGTATCAGAGTAAAAACTTAGATAGTTCTACCTTCTGATTACACTTTTGCAGATTTGTTGTCCAGATTTGGATTAAAGTTTCCTAAAAGCGTAACATGTTGTATGTTCTACAGATATCTGATGGTGTTGAGGACACCCCTGACCACTGTCCCGTCCACACGTCCAAAGTCCAGCACAGCTTTGTCCAGGAGCACTTTCAGGCCCAGTACAAGTGAGTCATGTTCAAGATTTTTAAATGTGGTGTTTAATAAAATGCTATAACATGTTATCATTTTATATTTTGTCAGAATCAGAATCCTATTTCAGAATCAGTCCAGTTAAACTGAAATGTTTATGTGAAATGCTTCATAATAGAAACAGGCCCATTCACTTCTTGATTAAAACTGCAGAACTGATTGTCTGCTGCTGGCCCTGCCTCTTCAGAATGGCATTTTACCCTAAGCACTGATGTTTAATTAATTTTTTTGTAAAATGGCCAGGGAAAAGAATTTTTCGGAGAACTGCCGCCTTAACCTGTTAAGCCCGCCCATACCGATATCGGTATGGGTTCTGAGTGCGGCAGCGTTTTTGAATGTAAACAAGTCATAAAACGTAGCCAAGAGATTTTCTTTTAATTGCCCTTAATCCAATACATAACAACGTTGATAAAACTGCATTGTATTTGCCTGAAGTCACAAACGTGTCTGTTTTTAAGATATACAAGTATATTGTTATGAAGTTAATGAGTGACATTGATATCGGCAACACGCAAACCTCAACACAACACCACACGCGGTGTTTTTTCACCACGCCGACAAAATACGTGTCAAACAAAACTACAAAAACACAGCTTTCCAAAAATATATAACACAGCTGAGTCTGCTATCCCTCCGAATAAATAAGTCCCAAAACAATCACCGCGCCAATGTTTACATTTCACTCGCCTGCGCGTGTCATTGCGTGTTCGTCACAGTTACGTCAGCAAATACAAAAACTTTTCACAACGAACGTAAAAACCTTTGCTTTCTTACCTTACCATCCTCATAATCAGTTTATTCTCGCTCCACAAATGCTATCCTTTAGCTCCGAGGCAGGTAAGCTAGTCCCGGGCAGTGACGCGCTGTCCATGCGCTCTCGTTCATACAGCGTTATCCGCCGTCACCGGGTCAAAATGAATTGGCACCCCGGTCAAAAAGGAAAGTGTGTTTACATTCTACATCGCGTAAGGATTCTTCCGGCATCTTGGACACACGTGTAGGCTCTTACGTCGATTGGCGTATCTTTGTGCGTAAAAGTGAGCGGAGCAGCCTCACCTTTCGCGTGAGCAGCACTCGCGCAAAAACATCAGAATCAGCGTTTGTGACTTTTTTTTTTTCTCTCTTTTTTACTTATATTTGCATAACTATGCTATCAAATCCACCAAAAGTCTTTGTTTACAACTATTTTGATTTTAAGTCTTTTGGCACAGTTGGTGCCAAAGTGTGCCAAACTGTGTCCGCCTAGTATTTTTCTTATAACAACCTTCATAAAAAGTGTATTCTTTGTTCTATTTGCATAATTTTTTGCACACATGTAGTCAAGTAGTTACTGAATGCTTGTAATAGTATGTTGGGCATTTATTGACAGCCAATATTATGGTTATCACAGTTAGAAAAAGAAAATAATAGGCGAGGATAAAGAAAATACAGTTTTTCTCCTGGGTTTTTCATCTTGTGTTCAAAAATAATAAGAGTCCCCATCTAACTGAGAATGGAAATGTGTTGATTCAGACCCTGGCTATCTATTGAGACCAAGATTATCTATATGAAGTTCATACATTTTGGAGTAAGTCTGAATTTATTTTGGATAGGTTGTTAAGGCTTATGCACCCTCTAAAAACCCATGGGCTTAACAGGTTAAAGGAGTGGTACTCGATTTTTACTGTCTTAAAACGTCGTAAAACAGAGCTAGTTTATTTTACACAGTGAGCAGTGGTCTAAATTGATTTCTCACTTACCTAAGCATCATTATTATTTACTGTGAAGCAACTTTCAGAGCTCAGAGCAAAGTTTACTATCACAGTTAAGCTAACAAACATTAGCATGAAAACAAAACACTCTTTAATTAGATTTTGACCCAAAGAGCTGCTTTTACAATGTATCTGTACAAGACATATTTTACTTTATTGCACGAATAAAAAAGCCCTTTAAATGCAATTTTTGATTACTCAAACATGTAAGAATCAAATAAAATATTACAGGCAAAACTTTTTTTTCATCAGTTAACGCTGTCAACATACAATAATCTGCACCTAAAGACAGATAATTTATTATTTCATTCACATCAATCAAGGAAAACATCAGTATTTATGCCGACCCATACATTATTACAGTCATGTGTTATATTCTATAAATAAGATGCATATAATTTTCACATAAACACACGAGTTCTGCATAAGATGTACTCGTGCCTCTTCACTTCAGTGCTAATTCTGTCAGTATGCGGGGACTGTTTATCAGGTGGAAAGTTGTCGTGAGGGTGTTACAGAGCCAGCTCATCTGTCAGGTGAGGACGGGGACCGGGGCCAGCATGGGTGGAAGTCAGGACATTCACTCGAGTTACGTTTACTTTAGCAGCTGGAGTCGTGTACAAGTGGAGGTTAAGAGGTTGTATGTAAAGACTATGAGAATTTTACATACAGGACCAAAAAGAATTAAAAGAAGGTCCATCCTTTTCAATAAGTCAGTTAGCTTATATTGTTGAAGGGAAAAAAGGTTTCAGATTGAGGCTGTTTTTAAATTCAGGGCTGTGTCTGAACGTCCACACTGTTCTCTAAATAAGGCGTTTTTTACGGGTCACATCATTTTTAGTGCTGTCCGAATGTCCGGCAGGTGAAAAAGTAGTGCACTCAAAATGTCCCACAGTGCACAATGCACAATGCAAAGTCAATATAGACCAGGGTTTCTTAACGTTTTTATCCCTGAGTCCCAACATTTTTGGTATTAAGTAACCTGGGGCCCAGTCTCATATTAAATGTATTGTGCTTTCCTTAAGGAGGTGCTCGCGGCCCTACTTTGGGTCCTGGCCCTATAGTTAAGAATAATTGATATAGACCACAATGCATTGTGAGTGTCGGAAAAACAAGAGTAGGCAGTGACTGAATGAATGCACTATTGCACTATTGACCTGAGATTATGAATAAAACCCAACTTAATTAAACTGTTGTGATGTAAAGTTGCTAACATTGGCTGTGATTACATATTAACCACTTAAATAAACCGTTGCACTATAACATGTATAACTTACATGATAATTATTAGTTCACAAACATGTGCGAGTCAGACAAATTTGATCAATTACAAATGACAAACACTCTTTTTTCTCTCAAGATGCCAGAGTAAACGTGTTCTGCGGTGACGAGAATGTAGAGAAAGAGTCTGAATGGCTTTGTGAACGAGGAACTCATGAATAGTCCACTGACCAGGGCTATTCAACGTCAGGCCTGGGGGCCAAATCAGGCCCTCTAAGAGTTGTTATGTGGCCCTGAACCCATTGTTCAAATGGAATTGGAATTGGTTTAGACATGGTTTAGTCCTGGTTTAGTCTTTGTTTAGTCCTGGTTTAGACCTGGTTTTTGGTTTGTATTTAATATGCCAAAGATATTATGATTTTGTCTTTTATTAACATGTTTTAGAGGACTAGACTTGATTTAGTCTCTTTTGCAACTGCTGACAGTCTTTTTAGCCCAAAATTTAAATAAATAGATACTCCTTACAAATCTCAGCACCCCTTCATGGGCCAAATTACACTTCACACTGCAGCTTTGACATACAATTCAGATTTTTTCCCCAAATCAGATATTTTTGGAGAGGCCGCAGAAAGCCATCCATCTTTTGCCTTAATTTGATATTTTATTCTTTGTCACACTTAACAAAACTAATTCAGTTTGAAACGTGACTTTTTTTGCACTTTCTAGCTTCACTGCTGTGTCTGGTAGGCGTAAGTGTGGTATGTTTATTTTCTGCATTTCCCGGTGTTAAAATGTGTCTCCTGTTTAAGTTTAGCGCAGAAGTCAGATTAATGTGACCTGCACATTCAGACTGTCACTTGGCAAAAGTGATGAAAAGTTTTTTATTCAGTTTGATCTAGATGAAGCTGAAGTGAAGCAATTAAAGTACAAATATGGACAAATACACTAGATGTACACATTTGCATTATTTGTGTTGTTATCGGCCTTTAAAATGCTCTTGAGTGTATTTGCTTTGACATCTCATGTTTTAGAACTAAACATAAAATGCTTTTTACAAAGACGCCAATTAAATTATAGATGATTCAAATACAGCTTTCAAATTCAATCAGTCAAATCAATACAGGCACTTTTTATTTTGTTAAAATGTATGGTAAAATGTTTCTTCTCATGGTAGTAATGCATACTCCAATATTGGCTACGCTTACATCCAAAATCGAATGTTTTGGAGTTGTCTGTTTATTTTAAAGTTAGTTAAAAACGTTAATACAGTTCAAATGCAAGTCTGAGCTTTGTGTAATCTATTTTTTTCTGCTTGTTCACCCTTGTGCATGTGATTATGTGGAGAACACAGCAAAAAGGCAAAAAATGTTGCAAAGATGAAAGACATCTTGTGACATCCTGCTTGGTAGACTACGCTTTTTAAAATTTCTGCTTGAGAAATATAGCTCAGCAGCTCTGCCACTCGCAGACTGAGCTGGGGAGGGGCAGTTTTAAGAGGATCATGGGAGTTGTAGTGTTGTGAAAAATGCTGCTGTGAGGAGGTGCAACAGTAAACAACAAAAGTAGTTACAGAACTCATAAAAATCCATATAATGTAGTCTATGAGTTTCTCCTTCAGGGATTAATATAATATTTCATAATAGTTTTGACTTTTCCTCCGGCGTGTTGGGTCATAGTATGTAACCGCAAGAGCAAAAATATTAAGTGTACCATTTCATACGTTAGCTGCAGTGATGATTGCATCTGAGCTAACGTCACATATCAATAATAGAATTCAGTTGCGGCTGGTCGGAGACTTCTACGGGAGACGAGTGTTTACTTTTTGTACTTTGCCTTTTTATAAACGCAAAATTGGGTTGCAAATGTTGTTTTTTGCAAACTAACATCTCACAGATCAGTCAGCGTTTGAACGGCTTTTTCGCGACTTTACACAGACTTGTAACTGGCAAACACCTTCATCAAAGTAAGCACTAAAATCTTAAAACTTCACAAAAACTTAAATTAATATTAAGTGTGACACTATTACTGCACACAGGGACAGTTTCAGACACTTACAAGCCATGTTTCTGTTGCTACCAAATTTCATTGAGTCCGTTATGTTTTACCTGTATGCTAATCACCAAGGCTAATAATTGATTAGAACTTTCTACATAACTTGCTCACATTTGCGTTTTAAAATGCAGCTATACTTCCGTAAGATGTTGTTGTATAATTGTCAGAACCTCAGCTGACAGTAAAGATCAGGACTGTTCTGACATCTGAGCAGTTTATGTAGATTTTCTTTGGAGTTTACATTTGTTTATATTAGCGACCAGAATCAAGATGGCTGCGAGTGGTGTACAGGTCACATGCATAGAACTAAAATAAAACCTGGAAGATGAATCCAAGACGGTGCTGTATTTATCCCTATGGCATGAGCTCATTGGCGCATGAAGCCAAAACATTTTTTTCTTCCATATTACTTCCTGAATAGGGTCTAGCGCCTCTCAGCGTGTAACGACAATCCCCATGATGCTTTGAGCGAAGGGAGCAGCTTGCAGCACAAAACAGGACTGTCAACGCGTCAATGTTAGCTTGTGTGATTGTTACTTTTGCTCTTCATATTACATCATATGTGAAAGCGTCTGAAATGGAATAAGATACAACTTACTGATCGCTAGTCTAGCCATGTGCTTCTGTTTCTATCGTCTGATGTGCTCGTTCATGTGGCTCGCACATGACATCACTTAATATGAAAACGGTAATTTGGGTGACTTTAGACTTAAAAAGAACATTTCCTTCTAGATTATTTAAATACTGAAAATAATTAATTATTGTCTGCAAGTATATTGTTCAATAATACAAAAAGGCTTGCCCCAAGAGGCTGCAATACCTCACATGGCCACTAATCAATTTGGCTCGCAGACAGAGGGGTAGTATCTTATCCAGATCATTGAATAGATCCATGGTCCCGTGTCTGGCAGGAACCGAATCAATGGATGTTCTTAGCGTTAGCCTCCAAACATCACAAACTATGAAATACCTGGCCATTTTGGCGACGGACAGCTACTCAACCACACGTGAGTGACACCAGAGCCATGTAGAGTTAAGAGCAGTTCATTCAATTAAGCTAGTGGTTAGCGGCAAATTTAGCAAAATAGCTATCAGCCACATCATTAGCATTTCTTAAACCTAACGTCATGCTGGACAAAGTGACAAGAAACATAGCAGATGGTTAAAGGTGCTGTACCTGATTATTACTGTGTTAAAGCTTGAAAAACAGAACTCAGTTGTTTTAAAGTCTTTACATCAGTCACATGTATCACTCACTTTCCTAGCGCAGTCCCAGCATCCTAAATATTGACCACAATGAATGAGCACTTTTCACCAGTCTGAGGGCGTGCGACTTTAACTGTGCCTGGTAAAGCTAACAAACATTAGTATGCTAATGGTGCACTTCCTGCTTCGCTCATGTAACAAAATGGTCTATAAATTGATGCAGAGAAACTGCTGTGGTCTCATTTTCACCTGAATCAATGCTTTTGCAATACATCTTTATAGGGACATAATACATTTTACTTTATTGCATGCAAAAATAATCAGGTACATGAACTAGATCTGTTTATCACATTTGAAAACAGTAAAAATCAGGTGCAGCACCTTTAAAAGCTGCTAAAATTCCATGGTACATAAAATGCCATCTTGTTCTGATACATTAAAGCAGGGCTATTCAAGTTAAGGCCCAGGGGCCAGATCAGGCCTTCCAAACAATCTGATCCAGCCCACAAACCATCTTCCAAATATTAACTTTGTTTTTCATTTTTACTTGTTTGATTCAGGGTTTGAACTAGTTTAAACCTGCTTTGGTGCTGGTTTCATCCTTGTTCAGATCTGCTTTAGTTCTGGTTTGATTCTAGGTAGTCCTGATTCAGACCCTGATAGTATCTAGTCTTGTCCTAGTTTAGTTCTGTTTCATTATCAGAGTGGCAATTTTGCAGAACAGTGTTGGTAATTTTATTTATTGATTTATTTGTTCATAAAAACCTAATGTAGCAGTTATTTTGCCATTTGTGAAACAGATTTATTTATTTTGTGCAACCCCAAATTATGTTAAAAGTGGTGACATGTTGATCGCCTAACCCAGACGCCATGGCCCTCCAAATAAAATTGGCCCTCGAGAAAATTAGGTTGAAAAGCCCTGCAATAAAGGAAAACATCACAGCTTTTATAGTGAACATTCTATATTTTTGTAATTATTTTGACAATACCCACACACGCTGGCTCCTCCCTCTGGTTTAGACTAGCATGTTTCTTTGAGCTGATCGGGGGTGTCATTTGTATGCACCAGGAGTCGTTAGCTTGGCGTTCACTGCTGCCCATTTAAAGGGGAGAGCGTGTGAATCACAGCATTCTGAAGCAGGGATGGACAGCTGATAAACTGGATTTGCAATTACATATTTATGGATATTAGGGCAGGGCGATATGGACTAAAAGTTTTATCTCAATGTAAATGAGAACATTACAATATAATAGATGATATAATTGACATTTAACTTAATACTTTACAAACGCGGTCTCTTGTGCTTGCTTACAAAAAAAAGGCCAAGGGGAGCCTGTCCCGGAAAAAAAAAAAGGATGTAAAAATAGGAAAAGTGGCCAGAAAAATATATCATGTCAGGACATGTAAAAATTGTATTATGACCCCGCCCTAAACCCTACCGGAAGTCAGCCATGTTGCATCGAACATGGGACTAATAAAGGTGCACACCCGCATACTTTTGACATCTCCTCCAACAGTTTTCGTCTTTTTTATTATAAAATAACATATTTTTGTAACATGTTTTTCATTTGAAAATGCTAATAGAGCGTTAGTGCATATCTGAGAGCTGAGCACAGTGATATGCAAATCAAGCCGCTATCTAATCAAATGGCTGTAGCACCTTAAAATTTTTATTTTTAAAAAATCATAACAACCTGTTTGTCGTGGACGACAAAAGTGATTTGTGTTGAAGCACAATGTGACAAAGTGACACGACACTAGCTACTGTCCATTAAGTTTCCGTTATCAGGCCGAGAATCAAAGGACTAATTGTAATGAAACTACAAAAAAAAAATACAAATTCAAGTAGTAAACAAGGATGAATAATGTGTTGTGTTACTGTGTAGCACATCTGTTGTGTTACACAGTAACTCAACACAGATACATGTATATATATATACAGTGTATACATACACAGTGTATCCACTTAGAGCCGGACTGGGAATGATTTTCAGCACGGAAAAATTTTGATAGACCAGCCCTCATGCTAAATAAAATGTTAAAATGTATATACATGAATTTTTTATGTCTCTGTGCATTAAAAGTGCTTTGAATGTAAAGTATATGTATATGTTTAAGAGAACCAAAGCAATAAACATCCTCTCCATAAATGTCCTCTCCAGGCGCTGTTTTAGCTTCAGCTTAGCCCAGATGAACCTCTGCTCACAGGTCTGTCCTGGGACAAAATATCAGCAGCAGGTTATTTTCTATCAAGCTGCTGCTTTAACTTGTTAAAACTTGAGAAAGAGGCTTACATTTTGCAGCAAATAAAATGGACGTTGAGACATTTTGAATCAATATAAGCTTCAACGTACAGACCAAAAACATTTGCACTTGACTAAAATCACCTGTGGAGCTCTACGTAAAATGTGTGTTCGTGATTATTACAATTTACCTGAAGGTAAAACTAACCCCATCTGAATGGGGCAACATTTTTACAATGTAGAATATGTTTGTCCTGTATTGAAAACATTTCTGTAAAGTGCCTTTATTCATTTAGACTTGTTTCTTTTGTCCCAGGCGTCTCGATACAATTGGACAGAACTGAAGTGTGGTTTGAAGGTTTAATTTCCCAGGGAGAGTGTAAAACGTGCCCGTACGTGGACTTGGGGAGTTAGCTGGTGGCAGAGCTAATTCAAAGGACATTATTTCTCACAACTGTCACAAGATGTTTTATGTTTTGTCTCAGTGCGATTTTAAAAATGTAGTGTTGAAATATTAGATGTAAGACGGTGTTCTCCAGTGTGGTTATATTCTCCAAGTTGTCGTTTGACTTACCGATGGGGCCATAATAGTTAATCAGAAATGTCACTGATAAAAAGTTGTCTGTCGCGCGGCTCGTAAAAGAAATAAAAGGCTGTCTGCTCTGGTCTTGTGAAGGAAATTGAAAACTGGGAAATAACTAGAGTTAAAAGTGCACAGTCCACTTTTCTCTGGTGGAGGGGACGCCGCGCTTTTACCTGCAACTGTGTTTTTAAATCTTTTAGAGAGGCGCTACACTGTTTTTGTTGTCCACATGAAACAAAAACTGACGCAAAGTTAAGTGTCTTCTCTGTCAGTGCAGAATAAACAAAAGTGAAATGACTTCTTTCACAATAGCTTCAGAAAGTGGTGCTATTACAATTTCAAAGGTTGTCATCTGGACACTTTTAAAAATCAAGACGTTTCATCTTCCATCCCTTACGTGTCTGGTCCGTCTGGAAAACTACAAAGGATTTTCAGACGTGATATTCCTGTGAACTTTAAACCAGTTAACAGAAACTTCGAAGGAGGATCCAGAGGGCCACGTTTAATGGAGTAAAGCTTTATTAAAGGAGTCTTAAAAATAAATACAACTTTTTAATTAAACCATTTTATTTGATGATTTGACAAACAAATAAAAATACGCTTTTATGAAAAGAGTTTAAAAAAAAGAGACATGCGTAACAAAATAATGAACGCAAACAAAAGCTTTTATTAAAACACAATTTGTTCCTGTCGTGGATACAATCAGTGGACGTCTTTGGAGCATACTCTGGGAAAAAGGCTCTCACAAAATACAAAACGATGACACAAATTATACAGACGATGAAGGATTGGACTGAAATTATTCGCAAAAAAGACAAAGTTACATTCAGACTCAATTTGAAAATAGACAAATTCCAAAGACTTTGTACTAATTGAGACAGATATGCCGGACTAATCGTATAGGACTAATTGGATGTTTCATGTAATTTGTTGTTCCCTCTCTGTGGCATGATCATCAGAAATATAAGTAAATAAATAAAACACACACAATTTGTTGAATGAGTTTTTTTAAACCTTTACTTCATTTATTTACAAATCTTTTTTGGAAAATATTTTACCATTTGTGTTCCCTTCAGCGATTTAAGTGTCACATGAGAAAATAAAGTAAATATGAACAGGAGGAGCTCTCTGATTGGTTTACCAGTTGGTTGTAAGTTGCTCTATTATTTGCTTTCCATTCGCCACTAGGACCAGGAGAACCACAAAAAACTAACCCGAGAAGCTAAATACAGAGGCTAATCAGTTTGCAAAGTGTTTTCCTTAAAGGATTTATGAATGTATTTGTGATTGTTTTACTAAATCTACTTTTAATGAGCATTACACTTGCATTAAAAACATTAGAAAATTTAATTAGAAAATCATAAAAATCTGTCATACGCACTGTAAACAAGAGTAGGGAAAGTTTCAGTTTTAACCTCTCACTTTGGGCCGGACCACTCAGAGCTCAGGAGAGTATAGATGCTGCTGCTCAAACAATTTCCTTCAGATTGAAAATGACTTTTGGGTGGAAATGATTTTGATCTTTGAAACCATTCACTCCCAAAGATGAATATGGAAAACTTGTGGAGCCAGTCTATTGACCTTGTTCTGCCCCGCCCACTTTTGCAGTTTTTTGCACTTGTTGTAAACGCACTTCCGTTTGACGAGAACTCCGTTAAAGCTAATGACGAACGAGGGAAAAGTCTCGCCGCTAAAATGTTACATAAAGTAGATTGATTTGTGTAAAATGTTTAATGAACACGAGCAACAACAAGTCAACAACCCACCGATTTCCTGGTCAGTCTGAAAACGGCTTTTTAGTCCATGTAGAACTTATTTTCTGTTGAGCTCGTCTGCTCCATGTAAACTAATACAACAGTAACAAGACGGCGGCGCGTACGGCAACTTCAGGAATAAGGTGAACAAGAGTGACATGGTTCAGTATTTACAGTATGTTTTCGATATTTCTCTCAAAAGTAGCAGTACATTTCCCATTGCAATAAATACGTCCCTGCCCTCCATCTGAAATTACTACATTCTTAAACTCCAGAACGTGAACTCAACTGATATACAAAGGCAGCAGTGTGCGTTCCCCCCGTGTCCTCTCCTCTCTTTGAGCTTTCCGAGGCACAGGGAGACTGATGCAACGTGCGGGAAACCATTTTAGCTCGCCCTGGGAACCTCCACCTCCGCTCTGCACTTCCCTGCGCTTCACTTCTCTTCTCGCTCCTCCTTTTTGTCACAAACTACAAATCCCAGATCTTTCTTCTTCTTGATTTTGGCTGATTTGTCGTGATCGCGTGTGATTTCAGATCATCGCTGACGTGTCCGCACTGTCTGAAGCAGAGCAACACGTTTGACCCGTTCCTGTGTATCTCGCTGCCCATCCCCCTGCGCCAGACCAGGTGAGCTCTACCTGTGCTTGCAAATATACTTTTTAAAGCATTTAAGCATCATGTTGTGAAACGCCATGCTGCTAATTTGTAAATTTAACATGTGTCACTGTCTACTTTTACCAGCAGAGGGCGTTCGAGCGTTCCACAATGTTATTACGGTATTTCCTGCATCAAAAACGTATCCAGAGGTGTATTTACCTACATTCATGCTTTTTTCATGAAAGCTGTTTAGTAAGTCCTCTCCCTCTGAGCCTCAAAACACACTCTGTTCCAAGTTTCCCAAATCTTTGAAGTCATAGATAGAGTTCTGAGATCTTCTGCGCAGTTTTTAAGTCCGTAAATCTGCGCCATACTCGTCCAGATGTAAAGTAATGCGCGGTTTTCAGTAGATACGTTATTTTAAGTTTTAAAACATGAGATGCCAAAATAAAGGCACCAGAGGCTAAAGTCTAATACAAATAGAAATAACGCGTAACATTGCGTAACGAAACACATTGCGTGCTTTCGTTAATGAAACGTGCACATTTTACAAACTATTTTAGCAAGATTTAGACTTTTTTTTTTTTTTATCTTGCCACTTAGCATTGGTATATACTATGTTCCGTTGTCTCCGATATTGGAGTGGCAATTTACTCGGTTCCAGTTGTCAAAGTGGAAAATAACAACGGTGACATGCCAGGTGACACCGTGAGAAAGGAGCGTCTGACCCTGAAGCCTGGTTAGTGCAGGGAGGGGAGCTGCTGTAGTGGCACTTCTCCCACATTGTGTCCAAATGAGGAACAGCAGAGCGAGATGAACCCATAGCTACAAGCCAGTCTGTTTACATCGTGTGTATCGTGTTCATTGACATGTCACCAAATAATAATAATAAAAAACAAAACAAAAAGCAGAGCTGATACACCAAATGTATCTCTCTGGATTGTTGCACACAAATCAAACGAGGAATATTTCTTTTACTGGAATAAACAACATTTGCATTATCATTACATGGAGAGTAAGAGCCCATTTAGATCAGTTTATCAAGTAATTTTTCTTTCTCATACAATCTTCTGCACATATTATTAATTAAGTCAAGTCAAGTCTATTTATGAAGCACATTTAAAAACAACCACAGTGGACCAAAGTGCTGCACAAAGGCAATATAAAAGGCAATAAGACAATTCAGAGACAAGCTAAAATAAAACAATGCAATACAAATGTTCTGCACAGCTTGTGTTAAAAGCCCGCGCAAACAAATGAGTTTTCAACAAAGTCTTAAAAATATTCAGAGATTGGGTTATTCTAATTCCCAGAGGAAGGCGAATAACAGTACAGTATATTCCGAAAGACCTGCCCCAAACGTTAAAACCAGGTCCTCAATCTGTGGTTTTGGAACTACTCTTCGGTCTTCTACAGTTGCCTTAGAATATTTACTCCAATATTTACTACAACTGCATCGCAAACAAGACTGCTACTCTCCGTCTTCAACCTGGTCAGGCCTAAAATAGCCCTTAGTGTTTGATTCTCTGCTATCCAAAGAGTCCATTAGGCCCTCTTGTCATCGCCGCATGTGGATGTCTCACACACCTTTGACTTTCTCCGACTTTAAAAATAGAGCAGGAATTCCATTATTTCCCCACATAAAGCAGGTCTAATGATGACTTATTCATGCTAAAGTGTATTGGTTTATTCATTAGTGTCTCCGGATAGAGGTGCGGAGCTGATGTGTCTTGTGCCTTTGCGGTTGGCAGATCTCTCTGTGTGGTCCTGGTCTTCAGCTCCAAAGGCCAGAGGTACCTGCGGGTGGCGCTGTCCGTGCCTCTGTTCGGGTCTGTGGGCTGTCTGAGGAGGATGGTGGCGGATGAGGGCAGTTTGTCACCAGATCAGGTAAAAGCACATGCAGAACAACGAGTGATAAGGACAAATAATAGTCTGAAATCAGTTACAGTGATCCCTCGTTTATCGCGGGAGTTGCGTTCCAAAAATAACACACGAAAAGTGAAATCCGTGAAGTAGTCACAGCTTTATTTTTTATTATTTTACAATGCAATACTGAACTATGGAATGAAACCAAAAATCAAAACCTGTTTTAAAGCCCAAAATTTGTTTAAAACAATAATTTTAATATAGTAATACAAGGTTGGAAACATTGTCACTGGCGTATTTCACAGTCTGTGCCTCTTGGTCCTGACTCCGCTCCGCTGTAGCGTCTGTTTCTACTGAAGGTGCAGGAGTCTTTCTTTAGTTGTTGGCGCTCTTTCTTTTTCTGAGCAAGAAGATTTTTATAAACGGATATGCCACCTTCGATTATATTTGAGAACTGCAATGAACGACTCATCAAAGGTTCCCGTTCTTGTGCCGTGCGCTGAAGTTCAGTGGATGCACTGTAAAAATATCCGCACTGTAAAAAAATCCGTGAAGCAGCGAAGCCGTGAAAGATGAAACGCGATATAGCGAGGGATCACTGTATATCAAAGAGGCAGTATGTAAGTTTTCAGGTGGAGTATCTGAAACTTTCTATTCTCTGTGGAGATGTTGTACCGTAAAATGCGGACTATTGAGCGCTCCTGAGTATAATAATCCTGAGACATTTACATTGCCGGGCCGGTTCGGACCCAGGGGAAGAGGCGCGCACGTGTGTTGTAACATGCGCTCCACAGCGAAAGAGTGTGCAGCCAGCGCTGTGTTGTTTTCCTCCTCATCCTCTAATAAAGTGGTCAAAATATGTGACGTGAGAAAAGACGCCTTAATGAAAGTTAAGGCTACATGGAGCAGAGGAGAGAGAAAAAGAGAGCGCAACAGAGGAGAAAGAGCAGGAGGAGAGAGAGCCATGGATGCCTTCCCAAAAATCTGAAGAAAGGAGCGAGGGAGGTCATGTGGGCCAGCGTCAGCGGACGGAACAGGCCCGTCTGGTATAGGAGACGTCCCGTTGGTGCAGGTGGAACACTAAACACGCCCGTCAGGCGCTCATTCTGCCAATAAACCTCTGCACAGAACTCAGTTTATGTAACTCCAGTTCTACAAGTGTGTGGGCCCGGTCGGGTGGAAACATGCAGCAAATGACTCCGAATCGGGTTCGGACAGCGGGCTCGGGTCGGGTTCGGGTCGAATCGTGCCCGGGTCGGGTTCGGACAGTACGTGGGCGGGTCGGGCTTTAATTTTTGAGCCCGATCTAAACTCTACCCTAGAGGCCGTTCCCGGAAAATACATAAATTAGCCGCATCGCTGTATAAGCCACAGGGTTGAAATCATGAGACAAAAGTAGCGGCTTATAACCCGCATTTTACTGTAGTTTTGCCTGTTTCACAAAATGGCTTCTTCAACTGTCTTATCTGTACTCAGCCTCCTGTATGTTAGAGTGTGTAAGAGTGCGTTTGCGTGTGAATGTTTTTATTTTTCTGCCTTATTTAAATGAATATGATTGAACATTTATATCAGTACTAGGCTGTGTTTACAGACGTGCTAAATACTTCTATACTACTACCTTTAACAAATGCTGAAACATTTGCGTGTGCTGCAGGTGATCCTGACTGAGGTGTACTCCAGCGGCTTCCAGCGTTCCTTCTTTGACGAGGAGGACCTCTCCAGCATCGCCGAGAATGACGTCATATACGCCTTCCAAGCCCCGCCCCTTTACATCCGGGGCGGGTCCACTCGAATCTCAGGTGAACATGTGACTTTGCCCACTTCCCCTTTCACTCGACATGCAAGGCTGTTACTAGTTGTGCGGGCGCCCTATGTAAAACACTTTTTGTGGGGCTCCTGTTTCTCAAAAAAAGCCAGAAATTCAAAAACAAAACAGACTGCCATTGATAGCGCGATGTCACTTTTATCTGTAACATAATTTCCGCTGGTTCTGTTAGGGATCCAAACCAGTCCAAACATGGCTTATCACCACCCCATCTTTCCTTCACACATTCACACAGGCAATTTTTTTTTTTTTTTTTTTTAACTTGCCCTCATTATGAACTGGCTAGAACCGGTATCAAACCACACATGTGCTGTTTTTTGTTTTATTTTTTGCACAGACAAGGCTTTGGGGGCCCTTATAGACTGCGGGGCCCAGTGCTCACACATTTACTTCTAGCTAGACGCCTTCACACCATGTCTCCAAAATGTTGGACTATTTTTACTCCAAACAACGCAATCCTGTAAATTTATGGTCATTAATGAATCCATGAGAGGATCCGTCTGACCACAGGGAGCCATGGCGCGCTGCATTAGGAGATCTATGCCCTCTGAATCACTTTTCCCCCGCCAGGCTCTTGTTGTCTTCCTGTCTGGCCCGCTTTTGTCCTTTCTGAAAAAGTATGGCAGTATTTGGGTAATCCCTTTAGTGTTGGAATTAATGTGCAGCCCAGACCGCCAACCCACCACACTGTCTGGTTGCTACGGACACCACTCCAAACTTAGTACTGCATTCAGCCACTGTCGGACACAGGGGGAAAACGATTTATTTGAGTGGAAGAATGCACTTAAATGTTAAATTAAGTTTAAGGGAGATAAAGTCAGTAACATGGCCATGGATGGATAGAAACTGTGGTCGAGTGGATAGCACATATGCCTGCTGTGTGGGGCAGGCCGCAGGGTTGCGAGTTCGATTCTGGCTCCAACCATTTACTGCATGTCATTCCCATGGATGTATTAAATGAACTGGATAAGGCACGCCCCCTCTGTCTGTGGTCCCAGATTGATTAGTGGCCGTGTGAGGTACTGCAGCCTCTTGGAACCAGCCTTTTTCTAAAATTGCACATTATAATTGCAGACAGTACTGAATTATTATTTATTTATTTAAATAAAATAGAAGGAAATGTTCTTTTCTACCGTTTCTAAAATCACCGAAATTACCGTTTTTATATGAAGTGACGTCACTGCAAACATGTGCGAGTCACAAGAACGAGCACGTCGGACGATACAAACAGAAGCTCATGGAAAAGGCTCGACTAGCGATACCTGTAAGTTGTATTTTATTTCATTTCAGACGCTTTCACGTGTGTCTAACATGAAGAACACAATTACAGTCACACAAGCTAACGTTAACACAAAAACTTGCAGCTGCTGGTCGTTCACGTTGCTCAAAGCATCATGGGGGATGTCAGTCTCCGTATCAGGAAGTAAAGCAAAGATGTCAGCCTCCGTATCAGGAAGTAAAGCAAAGATGTCAGCCTCCGTATCAGGAAGTAAAGCAAAGATGTCAGCCTCCGTATCAGGAAGTAAAGCAAAGATGTCAGCCTCCGTATCAGGAAGTAAAGCAAAGATGTCAGCCTCCGTATCAGGAAGTAAATGCGGAAGTAAGACATTTTTTTGGGGTCATGCGCCAATGAGCACACGCCATAGGGATAAACAGGGCGCCATTTTGGATTCATCTTCCAGGTTTTATTATAGTTCTATGGTCATTCCCCAATCTTATCTCCACTTCACACTGTACTGTCCCATCCCTTCAAGCCTTCAAGGAAAAAAAAAAAAAAAGATGAACTAAGCATGTAATAGTCTTCACTCTGAAGCATTCATCTGCTAGTATTATATTATTAACACTTTAATAAATGGTAAATGGTCACTTTTATACAGTGCTTTTGTATCTCTCTAATGCAGTCAAAGCGCTTTACGTCAAGGAACCACTCACTCACACATTCAAACACACATTCATACACCAGAGTACGCAACACTTGAGAAAAATATTACATTTTTCTGACCAGTTTTGCTATTGCGATTAGATTTGTGATTTATGTTTTAATAATAGGATTCTGTTCAAAGTTCACCTTTTAAACTTGTCCAGGAGAATTGACAAAAATACTAAGAACTGAAAAACAAATTAAAGAATCAATCATAAATGTTTCAGAACATGTTTGTACAAATCTGAATAAAACAATATTTATTTGTTTGAGGAGAAAGTGATGGCCTTTACTTATTGCTAATTTAGATTTGATTGTGAATAATCTTGCAGCTCTACCTTTAAGTTCACTTGAAGTTCAAAGGAGATGTGGACTAGCCTATCAACTTTTTATAGTACATAACTTTCATAACTCCCAAATAACAGTTCTATCTGCCTGACATATACATCCAGTTTTCTTATTGCTCTGTACTGCGTGAGACAGTCCGGCTCCTCTTGCTAAAGTGATTCTCCAATAGCCGAGTCTAACTGCTCTGACCCTGGAGACCTTTAATAAATTATCCATAAACACAAAGAGCCTTGTGGGTTAGCTGCATTTATGGACTCACACCAGGGGACCAGTTGAAGATACTATTATTATGAGAATGCTATGGTGTTAAGCTAATGCTAATGGTAATCAGTGTTCAAAGTCCATGTATACGTAGTTTCAATTAAATATACGTCAGATAATATGTGGGAATGTTATATTATTAGCCGTTGTAGTGGACCAAACGTAAAAAGGCAGGGACAACAGGTGTAAAAAATCAGGTTAATTTAATTAAGTCAAAAAATATGAATTTAACAAAGGCTCCAAAAATAATCAAAGCAATATAAACAACATTTGGGCCCAACTGAAGTCAACTAAACCATAACTATAACAGAACAAAGAAAAACCCCGACCAACAGAGAGGACCTCAAACAAGGAGGGGAGTTTAAATACAAAAAGGACTAACCCAAAATGAACACACGGGGGAGACAGCACAACAAAGACAAAACCAAAACTGCAAACTTTACCAAAGAAACAATAAGGCAAATTACAATAACTAAATAGAATGAAATAAGTGATTAACAAAACTTATTTTAAACCAAACTAAACTAGATTTGAAAATAGTAAAACTATGTGCGCTTCCTCCTCCCCCACTGCCACGGTCCATGTGGGCTCATCCAGCCTCTTGGTCTGGTCCTCTGATCTGGCAACTCCAAAGAAACAAGTGTAAGTAATAATTCAGACAAATATTAACTAATAAGTGTGCACCCAAATTAGAAAATATGTGTCTAAATAAAATATATTAAACTATGCATAATGTGTAAATGAAATGTAAAGTGATCAAAGAAGACCCCTTTGCCCCCCCTGTTTACTCTCCTGGACCTATGCATATTTTAGCCTATTAAACCAGCTACATCTTGTTTTGGTATATCTTGTTGTATAATGTAAAAAACATGCACCTCTTAAATACCTCAAAATTTTTATTGTCATAAAATTTGTTGATACAAAAGACCAACAGAGGGCGCTGGGACTGCATCTACTGGCGCATTGAAACAAGAAGTAGTTTGTATGAAGCTAAAAACAATAGCTGCTAGTTGTATAAATGCTCAACTACAATGGAGTCCGTTTCAGCATTGACTTTAAATCTGATAAAGGTGTGTGGACCTTAAAAACACGGAGGAGCTTCGTGGATTAAAGGCACTGTAACAAATAATTAGCATCTTAAAACATACACAGAGCTAGCCTCTTTGAAACTATTTGCAGCGATCCAAACTCATTCGTCATTTTCTCACGTATTGCTAGCATCCTAATTATTCACCGTAATGAAGTTATTAGCACTTTTCAGAGCTTTCAGAGACCAGATCAAAGTTTTAAGTCACAGAGAACGTTCAGGTTTTTAAAAGCAGGCTCAAGACCCACCTTTTTAGTTTAGCTTTAATTTAATCAGTTAATTTAATATATTTATTTATTATATTTGTTGTGTTTAACTTAGGCTTAGCATTTTAGTTGTATTTATTTATTATTTATTTAGTTTTACTCTATTTCAACCCAATTATTGACTTATTTCTTAATATTTATTTATTCTTTTATTCATTTTAGACTCTCCAGTGTTTCCTCTGAGGGGCCCTCTGTAACAGGAGCGGCGGTCGTCTGTGGCAGTGGGGCCCTGGCTCATGGGCGGTGGAGGTGTTTGCCTCATCTCTGGGCCCTGAGTTTGAGTCCTGTGGCTGTGGCCGACTCTGCTCCTGGTGCAGACGGCTCCTCAGATGGTGCTTGTTCAGCTGGTGTATCTGTACTCAGCCTCATGTCTCTTAGAACGTGTGTGTGTGTGCGTGCGTGTGCGTGTGTGCGTGAATGTACAAGTTTGTATATGTGACTGTCTATGGGGGGGGGGGGGGGTTGGTTGGGAATGTTTTTAATTCACTGTAAAGCACTTTGTGTTACATTATATGTATGAAAAGCGCTTTATAAATAAAGTTTGATTTGATTTGATTTGAGTAAAGCTAACAACAACTAGTCACCTTATTCTGCACCGCCCACTTTTTGCCAGATACGCACTTTTGTTGTAAACGCACTTCCATTTGACGAGAACTCCGTTAAAGCTAATGACGAATGAGGGAAAAGTCTTGCCGCTAAAATGTTACATAAAGTAGGTTGATTTGTGTAAAATGTTTAATGAACACAAGCAACAACAAGTCAACAACGCACAGATTTCCTGGGGCCTGAAAACGGCTTTTTAGTCCATGTAGAACTTATTTTCTGTTGAGCTCGTCTGCCCCGTGTGAACTAATACAACGGAAACAAGATGGCGGCGTGTATGGCAACTTCAGGAATAAGGTGAATACTTGTAATACGCAGTTGCTCCACCAGATAGCGCTCACATGCTTACCAACACACTTATGCCACTTTGCATTGTTGGCGGTGTATGTTTATTTTTAATAACATATTTTTTCTATGGTTAGGATTAGGATTAGGATTAGGTTAAGGAACAGATAATTTGGAGGGAAAAAAAGACACCGCCCACTAACCTTCATGAAAAAAAAAAAGTTTGCTGAAATTTAAGAGTGAATTTATTTCATAAAGACTGAGCAATATTTGTGGACTAGGACAAATATTTATCACACATGGTATATTTAACTTTAATGAAGAAAAGACATTGGATTATCCATCTTTTTCCCTCAAATTGATAATTTGAGGGAAAAAGCTATAACAGCGTTTATTGGAGCTTTCATTCAGTCGTGTCGTGCACGTGTCACTGCTCTGCGTTTACTCTCATAATTCACTGCGGTCTAACTATGACTTGTTCAGTAAAAAAAAAAACACTTGGCATAATTTGTTGTTGACGTAATTGGTTAACTAACCATTAAGGGCTCCAACCATAGAACTATAATAAAACCTGGAAGATGATTCCAAAATGGCCGCCCTGTTTATCCCTATGGAGAGTGCTCATTGGCGCATGACCCCAAAAAAGTTTCTTACTTCCGCATTTACTTCCTGATACAGAGGCTGACATCTTTGTTTTACTTCCTGATATGGAGGCTGCCATCTTTGCTTTAGGGCGCCACGTGACGACAATCCCCCATTTCATATAAAAACGGTAATTTCGGTGATTTTAGAAACGGTAGAAAAGAACATTTCCTTCTATTTTATTTAAATACAGATAATAATTCACTACTGTCTGCAATTATAATGTGCAATTATAGAAAAAGGCTGGGCCCAAGAGGCTGCAGTACCTCGCACGGCCACTAATCAATCTGGGACCACAGACAGAGGGGGCGTGTCTTATCCAGTTAATTTAGTACATCCATGGCTCCAACTTTCAACAAAAACTGAAAACGCTAATGCTAACAGTGTGCTTCCTGGTTTTAGATGCAGACAGCACACAGCGGTCTCACATCGACCCTAAGAGCTGCTTTACAACTGGGGCAAAACAAATGTAGTCACATTTTTTTGTAAATTTGTCCCTAAATTTGTTTTTGATGCTGATTCAACATTACAACAAGCTCGATATAGTCAGTTTTGCATACAGGCCCTTTAATAAAAACCTGACTTCCTTGCGAGAAAGTCTCACTTGTGTTGGTGCACATCTCCAGAGGGAAGAGGTGTTTGATTGTCTTGGAGACGGGTTTGGATGGTGGTGGATCTGCAGAGACTTCCACGGTCTTCTCTGCTTCCTGTGGAGTAGCTAAATTAGTTTGGGCTCCAGCAGATGTCGACCAGGGACCAGCGTGTTAGCGAGTGGGCAAAACAAGGCTAATGTTTGCTCTGGGCATGTGTGGGCTATGCAAGTACAGATTTGAACATTTCAATTCAAAGAGGAGGTGGTAGGGTATGATGTAAGAATAGGGATACTTGAGTTGTTTGAGTTCACTAAAGGCCGGCGCACACTACAGGAAAATTTGCCCGATTTAGTTTAGTTTGCATGTCCTCATCTTTAGGGAGACGTGATTTGGCGGTGGATCCCTGTAAGCGATTTTTAAGCCACTGCACTTTTCATGTTTGGGGTTCGGGATGGACCAATATAGATTTTTGGGCCGATACCACATTATACCACACCATACCAACTTTATATATAAAGCACTTTAAAGGACCCATATTCTGCTATTTTCCCCTTTACACAGTCTATTCTAAAGGCTTTGTTGATCAAATTTTGCGTTGTGCAATATCCATAACATAACAGTTTACAAAAAACACCAATTTCTTGGACTGGCCCCCCTCCTTGTAAAAGCAAACGGCTCACTCTGAGATCTGACCCCCCCGAACAGAGAGCAGGCTGCCTCCCCCACCCAACCCGCGCGCCTCCCCCACCCAACCTGTGACGTAGCTTAGAGCGGAGATGGTGTGCATGCGCCGTGTGCTCCGGTAAACAGCGATACACAAACACTGAATAAACATTTCATCCGTCCTGACGGTGCGTCGTGCTGAGTCCTACGTCCTGGATCTGACCTGGAGTTTGACGTGCTCCAGTACCTCGACGACGGACGTTGCCGTTTGGTAAATAACAAGCTAACTCTTCTGTCTGTCGTATCCATCGTGTAATTACTGTGTAGCATTAGCATTAGCTATTTTTATTCTGCGGCTGCGCGCTTCCTGGAGGCGTGGCTTGAGCACCGCGTCATCCTGGTGAAGCCGCGTCATCTTAGTGAGGAGCCCCCGTCTGCTGCTCAGCCGAGGGGGACGGAAAAGACAGTTCTCTAGCGAAAACATGCGGGAATCAATCAAAAAACCACTTTGGGCACAACATACGAGGCCCAAATAGCACTGTAGGAAGGTTAAAACCTCTGAAAAGTCGACTTTGCATGATATGGGACCTTTAAAAACCACTATGTATGTCTTACTACTGCTGCCGATTGCCAATATTTGCAGATACCGATATTTGTCTCGCTGCTGCTACCGATGGCCGATATTTGCCAGTATTGATATTTGTCTCGCTGCTGCTACCAGTGGCCGATACTTGCCGATACCAATATTTGTTTTGTTGCTGCTGTTGGTGGCCGATAATTGCCGATACTAATATTTGTCTCAGTACTGCTACCAATGGCCCATATTTGCCGATATCGATATTTGTCTTGTCACTGCTGTTGATGGCCGATATCTGCCGATACCAGTATTTAGATTTTAAAATTTAAAGTAAGGTCCACTAATCTTTTAGTTGAAGTAAAGTCAACAATTTTACTTTCCACTTAATGAATAAATAACTAAAATAATAACACAATGTATTAATCTGGGAGTGGGGCTCTGCGATATGGCAAAAAATTATCAACATGATTTTCTTGGGGCCAGATCAGGATTTCGATTTTTATCACAATTCATGTTCACTTTGTATTTTTGTATGAGCTGCACGATTTAGGAAAAATATCTAATTGTTATTTTTAAGATTTGATTTTAATAATAGGATTTTATTCAAATTCACATTATAAACACGTTGCCTTTTACTCACGTTCAGATTCAGATTCAGATTCAGAAAACTTTATTGATCCCAGAGGGCAATTCATTTGCAGCATTTCCCAGAGCAGTTCATACACATACACACAAAACACACACTGCGTGAGTCCATTTCACAGTTACAACAATATTAAATACAATAAAATTAGCAAATACTGCCATTCAAATTCAACAGTTTAATCGCGGAGGGCACGAAGGAGTGGGAAAAACGATTTGTTTTCCTCACTGGCGCATAAAAACGGCGCCCTGAAGGCATAATGACAAACTCAGGAGTCAGAGGGTGTTGAGGCTGTCCCAGGATGCTCTTTGCTTTATTCAGCACCTGCTCCTCCCACAGAGAGTGAAGGTCCCTCAATTTGATGCCTGTAATTTTTGAGCAGGTTTTAACAATTGCCTGCAATGTATTTTTGTCTTTCAAGGACAATCCGTGGAACCAGCAGATAAAAGAAAAAGTAAGAAGGCTTTCAATAAAAGAACAATAAAAATTATTAAGAATGGTTCTGTTTACATTAAAAGAGTTTAGTCTCCTCAGCAAGTACATTCTCTGCTGTCCTCGTTTAACAATGGACTCTGCATTCAGGTCAAATCTCAGTTTGTTGTCAATTAAAGTTCCAAGGTATTTATAACTCTCGACGACTTCCACCTCCTCGCCCTGGATGATGTTCAGTTGTGTTTGTCATGTTTCAACGTGTCTTTGTCGCTTTTACTCACGTTTTGGTGCATTGAGTCATGTTTTTGTTTGTAGGCGCATTTTTGACGATTTTGAACGCATGTTTGTTTCTTTTTGCCGTGTTTTTGTTGCTTGTTTCAGAACATGTTTGTACAAATTTTTTATTCAAATCAAAGCAAGACATTTTGTTGTTTGTGGAAGAAATTGACCTTTGCGATTTACTAATTGCATCCATAAATATTGTGATTTTGTGTCGATTTGGTTTAATTATGCAGCTCTAGCCTATAACATGTAAATAAAGTCATCTGCTCAGAGGCTTCAGAGGCTAAACAACAGGAGAAAAAGTGTGTTTGAACAGACAGCTGCATTAAAGAGACAAACAGTCAATCACAATAGGACGATTTAACAAAAAGCAGATTGTCACAGGGACCAGCTCACGATTGATTTTTGATTTTTATCACCGTATCGCCCATTTGAGAGATCATATAATTTGTTACATGGTTGTGTAAACATATACCTATATTGTTTTGCCTAATTGTTCTTCTGTTTCTATTGGTTTGTTAAAAAAAAATCTGTCCCATTGAGGTTGACGTTGGGGGGTTGGAGATTAATCCTCTGAATTCAATCCAAGAGTCTGGTTTCAGTGGTAGCATCTGGCAACCCAAACTGAGGAGTCCATTCTGTGACCTGTGTGAAGTTGGCCCCCCGTAGTGTCCAATTTACCCCAAAATGGTGTCAAACGGTTGTGCATAGTTTGCGCACAATATCAGTATTTGTGCACACTTCATTATTGAGATATAGATCGTTTATTGGCTCAAGTGTGAAGAGGCCCCACCGGAGTGCCTGATTGGCCCTAAAACGTGCGATTGGCCCAAAAATTGTGTCAAACGTTTGTGCATCACTTGTGCATCGGTTCTAAGATAATTTATTTAACGTAATGACAAATGATTGGTTTAATTTGCTGCGTGGAGTCGGCTTCAATAATCAATATGTCAAAAATGGAGCATATTGTGCGCGCAAATAATGCACAAACGTTTGACACTATATTGAAGTGAATGAAACCTTTCGGGGGACTAGGCCATAACCAATAAACGATCAATATCTCAAAAACGAACGCTGGTATTTGTTACACAAACGATGCTAAAACGTTTGACACTATTTTGGGGTTCTAATTGGCTAATTGCGTTGTTGGCTTGAGAACACAACACAAAAATGTAGACATAAACACTTTTTTCATCCTGTCAAATGTTTTTGTGTCAATAAATCAGCATTGTTTAATTTGAACATGGCACCTTCATTCGGATTGTAATATTGAGTGATCCCCCCCCCCCCATAACCTCTACGTTACAGATATATCTTAAGCATGCTCCACACAACTCTAACAAGGATCATAAATCATCTGTCATACCTCTTTTATCAAATGTTATCACTTTATTAAAGCTAAATTAATGAAGAGATAACGGGCAGCCAGGCACATTCTGTAAAGCTTTGCAATTCCATTCACCAACCTCAAATCTTTCAGCTTCAGATTTAGATGAGAACTTTTTTATTGTAAAATGGCATTGGATGGGGGTTTTTTGAAGTTTAGTTTTTTTTCTTGAGCGTTTAAGCATGTGGTAACATCGTCTCCTCATCAAAAATATACCTGAACTTGTTTCATTAGTTCTGTTTACAAGTTTGTATTGTCTACTCCTTCCCTGAGCCTCACAAAAACACTCAGTTTCAAATTTCCACAATCAATTAGTGATATCAGCGGTAGAGCTTAGAGAACGTCTGCTGTTATGTCCATAAATCATCACCAGACTTGAGCGATGCTGCCTCAAATCACATTCATTACAACGGCATGCTTACATTAGCACGCTAGTTTTTGTTTATTTGCCCATGGTAATTTCCTTGCCAGGAGATGGAATGCTGACACTAATCTCGATGAGGGAACACCTTACTGGTAGAAAGACAGTTGTGCTTTTCAATACATACTTTTAATAACATAATCTTTTAAGTTCTAAAACATGACATTCCAAAGTAAAGGACAACGTTTAGCTCCTCAGTATGAGGGCCAATTTTTCTCTAAAACGCCTCACCCCAATCCAAGCTGAAGCTGTTTCTGAACCCTTTGGAGCACAAACAAACGGCTGGACTCTCTGTGAAGTTGAGACTCTGTAGTTTTGTGGTCGGGTTTACTCTAATAACAAGCTCTGCTCAGAGGAATATCAGATTTTAAATCCTGTTTAGATTTTTTGGTGTAAATATAACTCAGAGTAAAGCTGGAGGTCTGATTGACACTACTTTGGGCATTTGTTGGGTTTTGACAATTCCTCTTGAAAAGCTTTAACTAATTTCCCTAAAAATGAGTTTTAGGGACTTGTAATGAAGTAAAAAGGCAATGCAGAAGTCATTCGCCTGGATTGGAAGTTTTTTTTTTCCGGCTTTCATGTGGAAACAACAAACTGTCCAATTTGCCCCCTTTTTTTTGTTTAATTATTTCGTTGAATCCATTTCATCCATAGATTTCTCTGGGACATTGTAACTTCAAAAGCCATTTTCTTAAAATGCATTTTTCTCCTGTAGGGACATAAGATCACCTCTTAACGTAGCTCTTACACACACAAACCTTTACAATTTTGTACGGAATGTAATGAAGGATTTATTCATATCCAATTCTAAGCCTGATTGGTTAAAGTTTTAATAAAAAAAAAAATAGGCAAAAAAAACCAAAATATAAATATAAATCCAGTCCTCAGTAATTTTTTTGTAACTAATATGTGTGCAAAATTAACCAAGAAATTTAAACTGTCAATTTTTCAGATTTAAAGTTACCGAATGTGTGCGATTTATACATAAAATGCCAATAAGAAAACATTACAGTATGAAAAACTTATAATACATTTTTTCTTACATTTGCAAGAGTAAACTACAGGAGTTTGACATCTTTAAATTTAAGATTTTTTCCTATTCACCTTAAAGCTTGTTCTTTTCCTTTTATCAAATGGGAGACGTAAAGGAATAAATGAAGAAAATGTCAGAGGGCCCACCCACTCTTATATGTGTCAGTCAAGCAAACCTGTCAGCTTATAACTATGTTCAACCGTGTTCTCAAGGGAGAGGGAGTGAATCTGTACTAAAGCTTTGACAAGTGACTGGTTGAGAATCAAAGGTAACATTTATCTGACGGTGACATACACAAACAACAACAAACAGTTTCTCGTGGCCTTGTTTTCCAGGGTACCACCACAGCCTGCCGTCCTCGCCCTTCTGCTCGGGTCCTGACGGGCACAGGCTAACCGCGGCGTCAGGGGCACTTTCCACGGAGTTCCTCCCTCAGACCGTCCCACTGAAGATCCTGCTGCTGGTGTGCAACGCGGCCGGGGCGGGGCAGCAGGTGGTCCGGTGAGACATGTCAGGCAAAAGAATAATTCAAATGAAAGAATTTTGTTATTTATGGATGTTTTATTGCATTCAAGGACACATATTATGCAAAATTGACTTTGTTGAGCTTTTAGCCATGTTCTAACATTGTTCCATCATCAAAAACATATCTGGAATAGCATTTTTGATTCATGTTTTATCGATGAAAATCCTCTCTCTCCAGCTCTGTGCTCTGAACTCCTTCGATGTGTGATGTAGATGATGCTGATGTCATTTATCCCAGAATCTTTTACTGTTTTAAGTCCTTAAATCATCACCAGACTCGCTCTGAACATTTCTTCCATTTAATCACAATAACTACTACTTCGTCAGGTCCACTATTACTGCAAAGCATTGTGGGTATATATTTACATGTGTTATTTGCCTGCACAGCCAGTAGATGGAGCCACAGCTAAATCAAAATGGCATCTCCCAACCCAAGTCATGTTTTTCTATGTAAAAGCATTTTATTTTTAGTGATAAAACATGACATGTCAAACTGAAAACACCCAAAAGCATGTTTAAAGGCTAAAAACAATACAAAAATGCATATTATTTTTCTTTTAATAAAACTGGAAAAACACATACCCTTACTTTCTGCGGACTTGCATCTCCACAGACCTGACTCGTAACTTCTGTCGGTCTGGTGGATGGTATGTTGCAGTTGCTTGTCTCCATGGGAGGGTGAAAACACTGTTAATTCAATGAGAAACACAACTTTTTCCCTCTTTTGAGATGTTTTCTGCAAGATTCTGTGTATTTTAACACAACCAATTCATGTCAAGTCATAATGAGCTTTAACAGACATCAGTGGCACATCTTTACCTCAGAAACTGTGTAGCAGAAGTTGTTAAAATGCAGCCGGTGATGCTAACATCTCCTAAAGCCTGCGTTTGCTCTTGTAGTTCTTGGACAGTGGGTGGTAGAGCAGCTCTTCTGCATTAAAATGAATGGTTTCTTTTCCCCCACAGCGGTCTTCAGGCCTTCCATTAGTGAGCTCTTCCTAACAAGCCGACAATATCGTGCCACAAAATCTTGAAAGATAAAATTGCAACATTGTGCACTCACACTCTAAAGAAGCTGTACTATGATAACATCTAAAATATTGAATAAAATAAAAACTATTGTGAGGAAAATGTTGTGAACTGTAATATGGCAAATGCGGGTAGAGTTTAATTGTGTGTTTTTTAACATTGTACTATTCAAACACTGGGGAATATACTGTATGACAGATAATAATATTTAATGCTATTCACCTTATTCCGGAAGTTGCCGTACGCGCCGCCATCTTGTTTCTGTTGTATTAGGTCACATGGAGCAGACGAGCTCAACAGAAAATAAGTTCTACATGGACTAAAAAGCCGTTTTCAGACTGACCAGGAAATCGTTGCGTTGTTGACTTGTTGTTGCTCGTGTTCATTAAACATTTTACACAAATCAACCTACTTTATGTAACATTTTAGCGGCGAGACTTTTCCCTCGTTCGTCATTAGCTTTAACGGAGTTCTCGTCAAACGGAAGTGCGTTTACAACAAAAGTGCAAAACACTGCAAAAGTGGGCGGGGCAGAATAAGGTCAATTGGTTTGAGAAGTCACCAGGGGCCCCCATCTTGAATACCAAGTTATAAAATATATATAACAAGTATTTAATTGTATATGTGTTTACATTTGAATTCCGAAATAAATGTTCCAAATCATTAGCTATCGTAGACAAAGTTTCAAAGGTAGTCATCTGGACACTGTGTTAAATATCAAGACATTTCAATTTCCATCTGCGAAGCTGATCAGAGAAACTGGACTTTAAACTGCTCAGAGCTGACTAGCCTATGATTGGCTTGTTTTCCCCCTTGACCAAAGTAAAGCAAAGCAAATGAAAACTTAAACTACCATTTCTGTTTAGAGAAATGGCCTCCTTCACTCCTCTTTCAAACATCTCTTCTCACATCTCTTAAAGTCTTCACCTCATTGTCTGGCTTTGGGATGGAGATGCATGGTGGATTGCTAAGGCAGGGTAAATCATGTAAACAAAGGCAGGTTATTTTCAGGTGCAACTCCTCTCAGCGCAGGGCCTAGTCAGCTTGGAGCTCCTCTGACCTCTTCCGGAGATTGAAAATGATATTCAGGTGGAAGTTGAAACGTCTCGTTTTTATAACAAAGTCTAGATGACTTCCTCTGAAACATTTTTCACTTATCATAAAGATGACTTATGGGCAGAAAGTGTTTTGTGGCTGTAGAAATCCTTCTGATTGGCTGAGGATTAAGCCAATAACACCTAAAGATAGCAGCAGGGTCACAGGAGTAGAATAAGAATACAATAGAATTAGAATTAGAACTTAATTTGATCAAAAATCCTAATTCTGTAAATATATCTATCTTTACCAGTTTTACATTCATCTAATTAACATTATGTATAGTTGCATATTTATTGCTAAAAGCGCTGAATGCATCTCTGTTCTCATTACTTTATGAATATTGTCTTTTACAAATACAAATGGGCTCGCAATTACGAAATTTACAAATACACGGCGGTCCTGTGTTGTCCCATTGTCCTTCGGTGTCATTAGAATTCCACCGTCAACTGGGTTCTCATTTAAATTGGCCGGCTGGGATGAAGGCGGATGGTGTAGGTGCATGTGTAAGGAGAGGATATGAAGATGATATGAAGTAGATTTAATTTCCGGTGTCTGTGTCTAAGGTTTGGACCTCCGTTCCTGATGAGGGAGGATCGGTGTATTTCCTGGGACCAGCTGCAGCAGAGCATCCTCAGTAAGCTCTACTACCTGATGGTCAACGGAGCCCAGGCCCAGGTACGGTCCAGGCACGGCACAGGCGTGGAGACTTGAACATTCACCACATCCAGACTGGGACAAGACCAGGACTAAACCCCAAAGTAAACCTGGACTAGATCAGGAATTTAGGACCAAATAACAACAAGCGCAAACACAACCAGTGGTGATCAAAACTAGCACCACATTTAAATGCATTTTTCTGAAAAGTCTGCCCCTCTCTGGTCTAAGGGTGTGTTCTAAGGCCCGATGTAGATTTTGTTGGACCTGTTCTTGTTCTTATCCTGGTGTAGTCTTAGTCTATCTTACTGGTGACTGTAGAAGTGTGAACACACCCTAATTACCCTCACATAGTTCTTGTTAGGTTCTTGACTCGTCTTTCACTGCTGCTGGGGCATCACCTCAGGAGCAGTAGTGCACAGTGCAGTGCAGGATCCAGGCCTTTGTGCTCATTTTGGTCAGGACTACCCCAGCCACAGGATTCCCTGTAGTGCATGTTTTGGGTCGATGGGGGAAAGCCACACACACACAGAAACATGGAAACTCCACCGGCTGGCCTGGGAGCCAAACCTGCAATCTGAGGCAATAGTGCTAGCCACTCTGCCTCTGTGTGCATGTATATTTATGTTTTTGTGCCGATTTCCCACATAAGTGTCTAGTTTGGTCTTTGTGTGCTGAGGTGTGCTCCAGCAGAGCTGTGGGGATGTACTGGACTCAGACCTCTGATTTCAAATGGACCAGATGTGCACTTGTTTGCTGTGAATCTGGTTTGATTATGATCACATCTCATTATCTCTAAATGAAGCGTGCTGGAGCGCACTAGCGTTCACTTCAATCTGATGTGAACATGCCCTAAACTTTGAACTTTCACCCCGAGAGTGGAGGGCTTGTCCCAGTGTGAACACAGCAGGCGCAGTCTGGAGAGCAGTAAACGGCTAAAACAGGTGGTCACGGAGCGGCTCCTCTGCACTGTGGAGTGGACGACCTCACCGCGCTCTGTGGTGAGGGCCAGCGTATATTTGTGTGAATGGTGCTGCAGAGCTGACATTTGCAACCTGCGTCTGACGAGGCAAATTGGATCAACTTCAGCATGACACTAATTCTAATTCGGGTGCGCACTGGGGCCGCTCCAGGGGGTGCTCTAATATGTATGAAAACACCTTAAGTTACCAAATGATGTTTACAAAATCACACATTTGTACATGTTGGGTTCAAGTGTGTGCGGTGAGTCTAGAATACACAGAGTAGTCTATGCTATCACCTGACTAACGACCTCCTGCATGTTACCCAGCGCACTATGAGGTCTTCACCAGGGGGTGCCAAACATACAGGTGCACAGTGGGAAACGCCGCTGGACATACCATATGTGCTTGTGTGCGCCCCCTGCTGTTAGACCCCTCCTGATGCTGGATAATGACTGCATGTGCACTTGTCAACGCTGCAGCAAACACCCCACTGACAGCACAACGTTTCATCTGACACAATCTTCACCAGCTCTCTTCAGTCTAATTTTAGCGCAGAGAGGGAAGAGAAACAAACTAAATTGTCTGACAGCTCCGCTCCCATCCTCTGACGCGGCGTGACATCTTAATCTGAGCGCTTCAAAAGGCTCGCTAAAGCAGTGCTGTAAACCATAGTATTAACCTTTACCCCAAAAAGATTAGAAACTGCTGGCTAAAGGATAAATCTCTTCAAATGCAACATTTTAGGTTTTATTTGTATAAAACCTAAAATGACTAAAGGTTATATGTTTAATCCCTAATCTGATTTTATAAACTGATTTGGTCACCTTTGACTTTAATTTACATTATATATATATATATATATATATATATATATATATATATATATATATATATATATATATATATATATATATATATATATATATATATATATATATATATAGCGTCTTTTTTCATTAATTATGTTTACGAGCTTGTCTTCTCTGACCCTTTTTTAAGTCCATAAACTATCACTCGTTCTGTGCTCAAAATGTGTTCACAACAAATGCACGGCTGTTTTTGCATAGAAGTCACGTTGCCTAGGGGCTTCATTCATCTATTTTGACAAAAAAGGATTAAAAGCCAATTAAAGCTACAAGAATGCCTAATCGTTTCACTTTAAGTAATGCATTATGTCTAGGAAATATCCCAAACCCTTGGATGTCATGAAAATCATCTTAGTACAAAATGTCAACGGGGGGCGCCATCACCACATCTGTTGTAGTTGTACAAAGGAAAGATCTATTGCTACCCTGCGCAATAGAGGCAACTATAAAAATATAAAAAGGTTTGCCGTTGGAAATAGAGTCACTTCTAATTCTGATTTAAGAGGAAACAGCACTACAATATAAACCACACAATTTTTATTATCAAAAAATGGGGAAATGAATCTAGTTCATTTGAAACCTTTAGCATTTGCATGTATCATTCACTTTCATCACACATTTCCAGCATGTTCATGATTCATTGTGATGCATTACCTTGTTTCACAAGGCCAGAGCAAGTTTTGCTTCCACAGTAAAGCTAACAACAACTATATAAAACAGTTAAATGTAGAAAATACACTCACACTTATAATGTCTGTACTGGGGCTAAAAAATGTACGTTGATAAATGGAAAAAAATCAGGTACATTCCTTTTAATTACCCAAAAAGGTTTTGGTTCGCATAATCATTCCTGGCTACGACCAACGTTTGTCTGAGCGAATATCAGGCTCTAGGCTCAGTGTTTTAAAGTCTCCGGTGTTGTAGCTGAAGCTAGCGCTATATGCTAGCAGTACTTTTGCGTTTGTAAAAGTTACTAAATGAAAGCGAAATCAGCTCACAATGGAGCTCCTCTGTTGTTCCTTTTAGGCGCACTTGTTTTTTGACAGATTGATCGTGGACGCAACAAGAGGTCTCACTCTGCCTCCATGATTCCGAAATATCCAACAGGTTTTACGACAGTTCTAAGTTCACTCTTTGTCTCACTCTGAGCCCTGCGAGCCATCATTTTGAACGGAAGATTTTCTTCCTGCTGAGAATTATTTTTCCAATTTCTTTACATTCTGTCTTTAAACAGATGTTATAATATACATTTAGATGAACTAGCCCTAAAATAATCCATCTAGTAATTTAGACCTTTTTGCTAATCCTATGTTCTAATTTCTTCATCGCCTCCAACACTCCAGTCCCTCAGCAGCAGCAGGAGCCAGGCTTTGACAGGCAGCTGCAGACTGCACCCGGCCAGTCCACACTCGCCTGTCATTCTCACTCTCTGCTGATCATTTCATACAGCCCATTATATTATATGTGTCTACCATACATGTCCATAGTGTCAAATACAGGAGAAATTCACCCGTAAAAGACCAGAAAACGTGTGTTTTAAGAAGTCTCAATGTGTCATTTAAACTATCATTTTCAGTATTTCAGTTGCAGCCAATGATAAGAGGCACATGTCTAAAGGGAGATGCATCCCACTGGGTTAATGTGTTCTAAACATCAGGATTTTCCAGGGAGGTTCCGTCTGATGAGAGGGACGTCCGCTCACACAAACACCCCTAGCCTGATGGTGGCTGTGATCAAGTTTCAGTCTACAAGCAGTGCTGGTCCTGGAAGTTCATTTTATTTTTAACAAAAATGCGCATCAAAGTGTATGCATCAGAAAAAGCGGGGGGAGAAGAAAAAAATAATAATTTTATTTGACAAAGACAATACATAATCATGCAAACTTTGGAATATATAAATGAAATGAACACACTATTCTTTCTTAGTAGTAAGTAAAAAAAAAAAAACAAAAACACCTTATTTTTGCCGTTATTTATTTATTTATTCTAATTTTTTGTTACATTCTTATGATATATTTTAACTTGTAACTTTATAATATAATTATTATATCTTATTACAGATTACAGATTATTGTATGACAAAAATAAATCTAAATGACAAAAAATCTAGATTTTAGGGACCAGGGCCAGTCGAAACGTGGCTTATGCAACTACAGTTCCAATCAAAATATACAATTAAGTACAAAAATAATAGGCCAAATGAAATAGGCCAAGAGATGTGACCTTTGAATTCACAAATTTTGAATCATAGTGTTTTCTTTATTTGGTCCGGACAGTACATGTGAGGGAGGATTTATGACCATTTATGAAACTGTTATGAAACCAATGTGAATGAAGGACCCCCTCGAAGACAAGATGGTTTATCTCAAGAGGCTTAAAGGAAAAATAGCATTTTTCATGTTGTTATTAGCCTTTAAACATGCTCTTGAGTAACTTAAATTTGCCATCTCATATTTTGAAACAAAAAAAAAAGTTGAAGTAATGAAAGTTTATCTCAGCAGTGTCACTGTTACAGAACATGTGCCCTTTAACCATCAAAAAATACATTTGAAATTTGAAGCTAAATGCAACTGCAGTATGTTTTTTAATGAAGGAACAATGTTAGAACAAGGTTACAAGCACAAAAAAGTACATTTTTCCATGTGTCCTCTAAGTATTCTTCTCAATCCCAAAACAAACTATCGCCAGGCTTTCTGTGAGCGTAGCCTGGTCTGACCTGCGGAGATCAGAGGAGGAAAGCCTGCATCTCGATAACCTACTTAGCTTCATTGTGGGGCCACCTCAGCAAAAACAGCAGCTAAGTATACGCCTGGAGCAGAGAATATCCCCGTGTTTGGAACAACTTTAGCAGGTCAGCACTTCAGAACAGCTGTCTGTGGAAGTCTGACTCACGCCTGGGATCGCAGACGACCACCAGGAATATACACCGTCTGCAGCTCTTATTATTCCTCAAAAGAAAATCTGACCTCTAACTTGGCCGAATGGCATGTCTCTACAGAAATAGATAAGCTGAATGCAATACTGTGGAACATTCAGGCAAAGCAATAACATCTTGGACCACCAGGAAAGTTACTCATTTAAAGTTTATTAGGACAATACCTATGACTAAGATTAGAGAAAATGAACAGTATGAACAGTGTCTTTTTTCAGATCTAAAGCTGTACAATTTTTTTCGCCTTATACGATTTATGGGTGTCATACTACAAGACATAATGAATTAAAAGTCGTAAGACAGAACGTAGTCACATTGTGCGATGAATCAAACGATCAATCGAAGCCACAACAAAAGTTTGTATGAGTGAATATCAGGCTCAGACTCCGTGTGATAAAGTCATCGCAGTTGTACCTGTTAGTGGAGGCTAGCGTTTGCTTGGTAAATGAAAGAGAAATGAGAAGATAATGTCCTGTTTGCGGTGGAGCTCCACTGCTGTTCGTGCAACGGTTCGTGCAAAGGTTGGTCTTTGTCTCCGTCACACTCTTGAGATCTACGACTCAAGATTCTTCCCATGATCAGAAATCTTACATCACAGACGGACAAAATCGTGCAGTGGACACCTGGCTTGAATGACGAACTTTGACATTGACATTTTTGATCTTTTATGTTATAAGTGTGGTCTCCCAACATATACATACCTCTCACCTCTGAACCTTGAGTTTCAGTGTTACACTGATCGTGACTTCAGTGTCATGTCCATAAATCATTGCCAGACTTGTCTTTAACATTTCTACCATCAAATCACAATCATAGATACAGTCGGCAGTGCATCAGGGGGCGTGGTCTGCCGGGGGGGAACACAATAAATTCAAATCAAGTCACAACCGGGTATTGACAGATGTTGTTGACCCGGCATTTAGAAAAGTAAACAGATTGTTCTGTAGATGGTAAAATACAGTTGGCGGCGCTAGCATCTAAGTAGCCCAAAGCTAACATTAGCATTCTTGGATTCTAGACAAATTTGGACCGTTTAACCACTTTTTTTTATGTGTCGGGCAGCTGTTGTTTCCCCTCAGGAGTTCCGAGAGCGGGCGTTCCCTCAGATGCCGGCTCTATCTATTACAACTGTGTGCTTACACTAGCATGCCGGTTGAGTTGCTTAAAGTGCTAGCTTTTAGTTATTTCGCTATGGTAATTCCAGCTGTTTCCAGTAGATGGCATGCTAACACCAATTTCAGATGAGGGAATCTATACATTTTACTATCTATAACATTAGAAGCCAAAGCAAAGATACTCGGTATTTTTAAAGGACATTAAGGCAAGGCAAGTTTATTTGTAGAGCACAATTCATACAAAAGGCAATTCAAAGTGCTTTACATAACAGGAAAAGTTGCAGTAAAATCACAAAACACGTACAGACGTACATATTTTTTTTTTTTTTTTTTTTTTTTTTTAAGAGAAGAGAGCAGATATATCTTTTCAGATTTTTGTATGCACATCTAAACAAAAGAGTGGAGGCCTGTCTCACATGTTTAGGAAGAAAGAAACGCTGATTCCCCATGTTTAGTCCTGACTCTGGGCACCAGCAGGAGGCCGGGCGCTGGTGTCCTCAGAGTCCAAAATGGTTCATAATATTGCAACATAATAATACCATATGTGTCCTTTAAACACATTTTAGTCTTAATAATGGCATTAGGGACTGGTCAGTCAATAAGCATAAAACGAGTAATGACTGTTATTCAAAACCATACGTCATATGCCTTTTCAAAATCTGTAATCCATCAATGTCAGTTTTGGACATTTATTGTTTCATCTTTCATAGAAACAAACAGAATTCAACCAATCAGAACACTGTCACCGTGCAGATGTCCGGAGGCTGAATATAGCGCGCTAATGAACACTCGTGACCGACATGTGCTGCACTCACCCAGAGGAGCTCGGCCTGTGGGCATGTGGGACACGTTATTGGCTGTTGTACTGAAAGTGACAGAATCCTCGCACACGCCAAAATGTTCAAAACGCAGAGGATGTAGCAAAGTTAGCCTCTCTCAAATACCAGAATGTCCTGTACCCGACTTTCCTTTCTACAATAGGTGTTCGGTTTCCAGCAGTGATGGGTGGATTAATAACTAAATTCTATCAGGCATCGAACAGCGTTGATTCTCATGGAAAAATATCAGCAAGCTACCTAAAATTCTCAAAAGGGTTCTGTTTTTGAATCGAACTTATTTGAATCTATTTTTTTTACAACTAATATTGTAGTATATTAACACTTTTTAGATCAGTTCAAGCTAGAATGAAGTGAAAACAATGCTAGCCTTACTAAGTCAAGATAAACTACTTTCTAACAGTTTCGATGCATTTAATATTTTCTATGCAAAACACATCAGTTTCGGATCAATATCGTGAGATTTGCCATAGTATTACTTGACATTGAATCAAAATAAATATCACTGGTATGACCCATTAGAGCAGTGGTTCTCAAACTAGGGGTCGGGACCCCAAATGGGGTCGCGAAATGATTTCCGGGGGTCCCCAGATGATCAGGAAAAATTGATAAAATAGTCTTAAACAAGGCCTGACACCTTCAAATGCAGTGGTAAATGTAGATTCCTATTTGTTGGCCTGTTAAAGTCATTTTCTAAGTCTATATTCTCAATATAAAGTCAAACATTAGATATGAGGCTAATTTATCACTTTACACGTCGCCTATTTTTTGTGTTTGGGGGTCGAGAATGTGAACTATTGTTATTTTCACATTCAGTAGGTCGGATCACAGCTGACTCTTCTCACCTGGACATGGACTATTTGAGCCCTTCCCCTCGGGCAGGAGGCTACGGTCCATCCGGACCAGAACCTCCCGCCACAAGAACAGTTTCTTTCCCTCTGCGGTTGGACTCATGAACACTTTGTAACACCTGTCACTTTAACAATATATTATATAAGAAGAATCTATTTGCACATTGCATCAGCCAACTGTACATTCTGTATATAGTCTCAGTCAGTCTATCTTAGTCTATTTTATTCTAATTTTATGCATGCCTTTTTATATATTTTTTATATTTTATCCATTGCTTTATGTTGCACCTACGCCGAAGCAAATTCCTATGTTTGTGAATTTCACTTACAATGGCAATAAACCGCTTTTTGATTCTGATTCTGATTCTGATTTTTGGGGTCGCGCCTGAAAAAGTTTAAGAACCACTGCATTAGAGGATGGTCCGATATGGATTTATTTTTGAGCCGATGCCGATATTTGGCTTGGAGCTGTGACTGATCAACAATATTTGCTGATAAATAGTTTAGTAAAGTAAGTAAAGCACTCAGTTTGGATTTATAAAGCTCTTTTTTGTTTACTCAAATACACTTCACATTGCATTAATCATTCACTGAACTCCTGGTGGTGGTAAGCTACAAAGAAACTTATTATTATTATTCTTTTTTTAAATATACCAAACAATATCGGCCGGTACCCATCCCTATCACCCATCGCTGCTCTAGCAACAGCTGAAGCACGTCACCCTGGAGTCCAACCTTCTTGCTGCGCTAGCTGTTTTGTGTCTAATCAGGACCATGTAAAAACAATTGCCTGTGACAATCCCTGAGATTTTGTCTATCTGTCATGGGGCGACATCAGAGTTGGAGGATTTTGGAGAGAATGACCTGTGACTTTACAACTGTTTTGATATTTTTTTGCCCTTTCTTTCTTTCCTCGTAAGCAGCCATATTTGGTTTGATACATACAGACCCTGTGAGTTCCTGATTGGCTAATCTATCTCTCAATCATGCACATATATATTTGGGGGATGATAGTTTTGGAGAAGAGGATATTCTAGAGCAGGGGTGTCCAAACTTTTTCTATCGAGAGCCGCATATTGAAATATAGACCAAGCGGAGGGCCACAAATCAATCATGAAACGTTCAAAAAAGCTTAATTTATCTAATGTTTTAAGCACCACCACATCTACATCAGTCTCAATGTCTTAATATCAGGTCTGTATTGCAGCAAAATGATAGTTATTTAGGTTAGAATTGTAGAAAATCTGAAATGTGCTGTAAAAAGTACTTCTCAGGACAATGTGGACCAATTCACCAGGAAGTCTAAGGGCCAAGAAAAATTGGTCTGAGGGCCGAATTTGGCTCCCGGGCCTTAGTTTGGACATGCCTGTTCTAGAGGATATTCCAGATTCCAGTCAAAAGATGACACAGTGCATTCAATTTCCTACTTTGGAATATAACATGGCATCAATTCTCAAACACAACGAAATCAGGATTTTACAGAATGTGGCTGTTTCTTTCTCTCTCTTCAGAACGCTAGAGTCCTGTTCAACGTCCGTGTGGTGGGAGGATCCGCCTTCTACAGCTACCTGTCACCCCAGGACGGTCGGCCGCTCTGCCACCCTGCCGTGGAGAGGTGAGTGCTGTCAGAACACACGGAAGGCGGCGTGATCCCTCATTCGTCCGGGAGAGGTCCATGTAGAAAAGGTTTCGAAGGTAGGCATCTGTTTTAGAAATCAAGACGCTTCAGCTTACATCCAAAAGTCATTTTCAATCTGATGGAAATGGATTGAGCAGCAGCATTTATACTCTGCTGAGCTCTGATTGGTCCAGGCCAAAGGGAGGAGTTATAGCTGAAACTTAGGAATCGCTTTTAATAAGAAACTGTAGGTTATTGAAATATATGTCCTCTGAACACCTTTTATAAAGTTTTGAAACCTACTTCATCCAACCAATATTTAGTAAGTGTGCAGTATAAAACAGTGTGCAGTGTAGTGCCAGGTTACAGCTCGGGTCATTAAGGCCTTTTGAGGTTTGTCTATCTCTGTCAAATTCAACTGGTTTAATTTGTGCCAAGGTGTTATGATGCTATTGTAGACTGAGGGGAGGTTGTATCTTAGACTCCCGTGTCAGTGCCCCTTCTGTACTTGTAGCTTTACAACACTTACACATCAGAATTAACTTATTTTGGAACTCATATTCGTAAGTGTAGAGTTGATATTGTTTATTTTCATTGATATTTATGACTCACTATATTACAAGTATATCGTACAAGTATCTCACAAGGCGTTGCCAACAGAATGCTCCAAACTGCATACTTTTTTCTAAATAGAGGCTTCATGCGTACTGGTTTTGTTTTTTTGTGTTTTCATTTCAAATGTGAAAACACACAAGAGGTAAAGCAAAAGGTACAAAAAGGGTTTCTGGTGCGAAAGGGGCACACCACTGACATCTTATTTTCTTCAGTCCCCTTCAAACTGTGCAAAACATGTGATTTGTGGCTTTTAGAGAGAAGATGCAGATGACTGTAAACCAGAATTCGAGTGCCTTAATTTGACTCATTTAACAGACTGAAGTGAGCTCAGGAGAGTGTGAATGCTGCTGCTCAAATCATTTCCATCAGATTGAAAATGACTTTCTGGTGGAAGCCTCTTGATTTCTAAAACCAAGATGACCTTTGAAACCTTTTCCATCATGATCACATGCACGTATTATTTATGGGTTTTTCTGTTGTAATTTTAATGCATTTATTCTGCTCTGTAAAGATTTTGAAATCTCACACTGTGAGATTACAGTTTCACAACAGATTATAGTTCATATGTTATGCCCACTATGTAAAGCATGTTTGCTCTGTATTAACCCACATACCTCAGTAATCACCAGAGGTGGGTGACATGTACACATTCAGCCCATGTTTTACTCCTACTTGTGCACTTTAAATACTGAATGAAGTTTTACATTTATAAGCAATAAAACATATGTATATGTATGTATACTTTATCATTGATGTTTATTCATCATTTTCATGGCATATTCATTGTAAACTAAATAATTTAAATATGATTTTGTTTTGTCCAACTACGCCAAAAGTTAAAAAGAATTTTAAACATTATTGAGTGTTTTCACCTCATAGTTAAGATATAGGCAAATCTAAAAAAGAAATTGTTTTAGTTTTAGTTGATGGAAATATACTAATATAAATCCATAATAGTTTTTGTAAACCAGAAAATCACTTTTTCCGTGATAAATTGTATATAATTGCTGTGTTGCTTGGATATTGAGTTTGTTTCTGCTCTGGTTTGCAGCTCTGGGTGGAAGTGGAGCTAGGATCTAGTCTCCACTTGTTGTTTTCATTCGTTTATTTGTAGTTTTTGTTTTGTTCCATATATATTATTTTAGAATAGTCTATTTCATTTTACTTATTTAGGGTGTTTTGACAGGTTTTCTCTCTCCCCGGAGCGGCCCCGGTGTGCACTAGGTTTAGTTATGTTTACTTCCCTGCTGGGAGGGTCCTGTTCACATGCTCCACCTCCATGGCAAATGCACTGTGAGGGTGATACACCGGTGGCAGCAGAGGTAAACCTCTCTGAGTGCCACCCAGAGGTTTACCTGATCCAATTTGTTTCGTCAGACGCAGGTTGAAAATGGCAGCTCTGCAGCTTCTTGTACATTCATACAAATGTAAGTGATCCACACGCTATGTGGATCAAATTCTAAGGCCCGAGGTTGTCTGCTTTCACACCACTCTCCGTGCGAGGGGTGCGTTTAATGCACTCCAGACTGCGGGAATCGTGTTCACACTGGTCCAAACACACTGCTCCCGGAGTCAAAGCTCTTTTATGTGGACCTAACGAGTGGCAGTGTGACAACTCCCTTTAGAGCAGTCTCCAGCCCGCATGGATAAGACACACAAACGCAAACTATAAGCAGACAGATTTCACAGCACTGCATCAAACATACAGTATAGTGTCCTCTTACAGCCGGCCCAGGCTTTCAACACAAACTCAGCCAACTTAAATATACAACTTTTCAACAGATACACCAGTCTCTCTTCATCAGACATGGCAAACAAACACAAACCAGAAAACAGTTCAGTACACATGTGTTTGTGTGTATGTTTCAAGTCATGATACATGAGCGGTACAAAAACTCCATTGTTTTAGTCATTATCATAACTTTTTACATAGTTTTGATTTAGTTTTAGCCAGTAAAAATATGACACTGAAAAAAACGATGACAAAAACATTTTATTTGACCAAATGAACACTATGAATAACATCATACAGTAACAGTGCTCTGCCCACCTCTGATAATAACCCTATATGCACTCATCCCTTAAATGGATGTAAAATTCCTCTCTTGACTTTTTCATCTGGGCTGTGTTTCTGAGAGTGCGTTTTGGCTGCTTCCTAAAAGCCCTGCGTTTTGGAGCAGTTCAGAGCTGCTCTTTCAGGGCCTGAATGTTGCCGCTGATAGGCTAAACGCTTTGGAGATCTTTTGAAATGCTAATCTGACACAGCACACAGCTTCATACAAATCAATGCACCGGCAGTGTTCGCAAATTCACTCGTGCCCTGTCCCCAAATGAACCCTTTTACAGGAACGCACTGCTATATATACTTGACTAACTTTTGTTCATCACAGTTCATAAGAATCTTTTATGAGTCATGTTATTGCCATTGCACTGTGAGTGGACTTGTATTTTAGGTCATAATCATAATCAGAATACTGTGTTGCCAAAAAATGAATAAAATCTGTACAAAAATAACAAAAATAACTCAAATGTAAACAAAAGGAAAGAGTTCGTTTGCGTTAGGGCGTTAAAACACTTTGAGAAATTACATTTATAGAGACACGTCCAAGTGTTCCTGGCTCTCGGTTTGTGTAGTGACCGTTCAGATCAGAGAGAGGACGCACAGGTTTAAAAACACACACGTTTAAGGTTGTTTTCACACTGTCGTCACTCAGGTCAGTGTAAAGGATCCAGGGCCAGTGAGAACACTCGCAACGGCTGCACTCGGAGCGGCTGAAACATCAGAGCGACTCCCCCTGCATTTAGAGCGGGGCGAAAGTGTCACAACTAGAGTATAAGAGACTGTTTGCATGAATGTGTGCTGTGAAACTGGCCATTTGTAACTAGGGCTGGGCGATATGGTGATAAAATCGTGAACTCGTCCCTGTGGCAATCTGCTACTTTAGTGAAACTGTTGTATCGTGATTCACTTTTTCTCTCTTTAATGCAGCTGTCTGTTTAAACACACTTTCTCCTGGTGTTTAGCCTCTGAAGCCTCTGAGCAGATGACTTTATTTACCTCTTAAAGGCCAGGGCTGCACAATTAAACCAAATAGACCCAAAAATGCAATGTTAATGTATGCAGTTAGCAAATCTCAAAGGTTGCAAAGTTTGAAGTGCAATAATTTCTTCCACAAACAACAAATGTCTTGCTTTGATTTGGATACACTGTAGTTTGGATTTGCACAAACGTGTTCTGAAACAAACAAAAATGTGCTCGGAAGCGACAAAACGCACCTACAAACAACAAACACGACTCAATGTACCAAAATCTGACAAAAAGTGACAAAAAGGTGACTAAAAATGACAAAGACGTGTTTAAATATGACAAACACAACTGAATGTGACAAAAAATCGAGACTAAAAGCGATAAGATTGTGTTTAAAATATGAATTTGAACAGAATTCTATTATTAAAACATAAATCTCAAATCTAATCGCAATTGCACTGGTCAGAAAAATCACAATTAGATATTTTTCTTAAGTCGTGCAGCTCTGTTAAAGGCAATAGAAAAATACAAAGCTCAGAGGGCCTTTCCTCAGCTGTGTATGTGCCACTTGAAGCCCGTTGTCGAGTGAAGTTGTCAACCACTCCAGGGGCCTCATATATAAAACTTAACGTGGAATTCTTACCAAAAATGCACTTAAGGACTGAACACAAACTTCCACAACCGCCCTCTAACACGCTAATGTCTCGTCTCTCTGAGCTCTTATTGTTTTCCGCCTCGTCTCTGAAAGCCCCAGCACAACAAAGTTCAGAGTTTTCGGACGCTCGTTTCCCCGTAGAGTTGTCTTTCGATAGATTACAAACTCAACGCTGAAATTAGTCAACGTAATCCCTCATTCGTCCAGGCGTGTTCCATCAGAAAAGGTTGTCAACCGGACGTTGTTTAACACTGTTATGTCCCCAATATTTTTGTACGTATGCGAGCTTTCTAAATAAGACTGGTCATTTGTAACTTGTGTCTGACGAATCAACTCACTCTGCGCTGTGCTTTTCCTCTGCTGCCACCGGTCCATCAGCTTCACAGTTCAGCAACAGGTGAAAGAAAAAGACTGCCGTGTGGCTCTCAGGAATCGTGAAGTGTGTGTGTCACCTGAAGCCCATTGATGTAGAAAATAACTTGTTTGGTCAGCTGATCCTCTCTCGTGACTCATGGTGCGGTGTTTGAGGAGCGGGGCATGTGAACAGGACCCACCCGAAAGTGAAAGTAAACACAGCTAAACGTAGTGCACACTGGGACCACTCCAAGCATGTGAAAGGGCTGTAGTCGACTAAAGAAATTCTTGGTCGACCAAAGACCTTCCTTATCGACCGAGTAATCGTCTAAAAATGGGGTGTGGCAAGTCAAAACTATGACGTATCTCTCTGTGTCTGACCTAAACTGCACCTAAAAACACAACTGCACTGGAATTTATGTTAAAAAAAAACTATATATACATAAAAAGTGCTAGGAAACAGTGTATTTAGATGTTAGATGAGATTAAACTCATGATTCACTCCAAGATCTTTAGCTAACCCAATCCATATCTTCACTTTTTCACTGTTTTTGTCATATAAATACTTTTAATCGAAATAAAATAATTAGTCGACGAATAAAAATGTTGGTCAACTAAAACACCATCAACTGATTAATCGACTAAACGAAAGCACAGGGCCTCATTTATTAAAGGTTTGCGCATGTGCAAAACAGCTAACGGTGCTAAAAAGAAAAAAAAAACACGTGCAAGATTTGAGGTAGAGGTAATGCAAATGAAGTGTTTTTGTGGGTGCAGCCCATGGATGTATTAAACTGGATAAGACACGCCCCCTCTGTCTGTGGTCCCACATTGATTAGTGGCCGTGCGAGGTACTGCAGCCTCATGGAACCAGCCTTTTTCTAAAATTGCACATTATAATTGCAGACAGGACTGAATTATTATCGGTATTTAAATAAAATAGAAGGAAATGTTCTTTTGTACTGTTTCTAAAATCACTGAAATGACCGTTTTTATATGAAGTGACATCACCGCAAACATGTGCGAGTCACGTGAACGAGCGTCGGACGATACAAACAGAAGCTCGTGGAAAAGGCTCGACTAGCGATACCTGTAAGTTGTATTTTATTTCATTTCAGACGCTTTCACGTGTGTCTAACATGAAGAATACAATTACAATCACACAAGCTAACGCTAACACAAAAACTTGCAAGCTGCGTGGTCGATCACGTCGCTCAAAGCATCATGGGGGATTGTCATCACGTGGCGCCCTAAAGCAAAGATGTCAGCCTCCGTATCAGGAAGTAAAGCAAAGATGGCAGCCTCCGTATCAGGAAGTAAAGCAAAGATGTCAGCCTCCGTATCAGGAAGTAAAGCAAAGATGTCAGCCTCCGTATCAGGAAGTAAAGCAAAGATGGCAGCCTCCGTATCAGGAAGTAAAGCAAAGATGTCAGCCTCCGTATCAGGAAGTAAATCAAAGATGTCAGCCTCCGTATCAGGAAGTAAAGCAAAGATGGCAGCCTCCGTATCAGGAAGTAAAGCAAAGATGTCAGCCTCCGTATCAGGAAGTAAATCAAAGATGTCAGCCTCCGTATCAGGAAGTAAAGCAAAGATGGCAGCCTCCGTATCAGGAAGTAAAGCAAAGATGTCAGCCTCCGTATCAGGAAGTAAAGCAAAGATGGCAGCCTCCGTATCAGGAAGTAAAGCAAAGATGGCAGCCTCCGTATCAGGAAGTAAAGCAAAGATGTCAGCCTCCGTATCAGGAAGTAAAGCAAAGATGTCAGCCTCCGTATCAGGAAGTAAATGCAGAAGTAAGAAACTTTTTTGGGGTCATGCGCTAATGAGCACACTCCATAGGGATAAACAGGACGCCATTTTGGATTCATCTTCCAGGTTTTATTATAGTTCTATGGTGCAGCCAGATTTATCACAACTCTGAGCTAAATCTTTGTGAGAATACAGTACGTTGGAGAGACAGGTCCAAACTTGATGCACAGGATCGCCGCTATTATTTGTGCATAAACAGTGAGATTTTAAATGATCTTAAAGGATCCGCTTACACAGATAAAATAATAACACTTCGACAGTAGCGGTTATAAAATATACGCTCTTACCTGCGACACTTTGGCCCCGCCTCTCACAGACTGTGTTCCGCTGAAGTCCAAAGCAAAAATAATCACTCCTATCGGCGTTAAAAATCATAATTAAACTCTGAATATCTCTAAATGTGAAGAACTTTATACGTAGCTCTCAAATACGCAGAGGCACACACATGTTTGCACTCGCTGGATACATTTTTGCGTCAGAAATAAAACGCGCACTGTTCAATAGTAAATCAGGTGCAGCACGCCCACAAATGACACATGCCGTTTGTCAGTTTACACTCACGGTTCAGCTCATGGGTCGATAAATGAGGCCCGAGGTCGTAGGAACTGGAACACAAATGAGAGAGGCTTATTCTGCTCTCTGATTGGACAGTCGTCTTGAGAACCAAAACGCCAAATGAAAACATAAACAACTTGTCCATCAATAGCCAATGTTTTTGTAATTAAGACTAAATCAACATTATAATTGTTATCAGCAAAAGCAATATCCGGGGACACAGACAAGTCATGTTTATGCAACTCAACCCGTCCTTTAAGTTTGACATCTTTGGTTCAGAAAGCATTTAATAACCATAGATTTAATTTTAAAAAAAGAAGAAGAAGAAGAAAAAAACAGGAAAAATAAATGTAATCAGCTTCAAAAGTATCTTGCGTTGTTGTTGTTGTTCAAGGGTCCAATGTCCTTAAATATTGAGAGTCTTTTCTTTCATGTTGGTGTGGGTTACAAATGATAAGTGCATAAGTTATGTGTTTTGTGGCTTTAAAAATATTTGATTAACATAACATTCAGTTTGGCTAGACTTTACACTGTACATCCGTCACACAAACAAATGCTGCGTTACTGTCCATGCTTCATGCCTAGTACAACTCTGCCCTCTGCTGGTGAAGAAGCGTCATTACAAGTGAATGCAGCAGTTCATCTAATCAGGGCATTAAAAGTCATTCAGTTAATTTTGGCCTTAAAATTAAATTCCATCCACACTGGCATTCAATCTTAAAACCATTTTGACAAAAAAGATGAATCCATCAGAACAATAATCATCTTCTACAAAATGGTACAGCGTCTTTGCTTTTGACCAGTGTTTATCGCACTTTGTCCTTGTATAAGTAAATACCATACCAAACAGAAACGTAAAAAAATAAGAGCAAATAATTATCGTGGTCCGTGTGTCACCAGAGCCGACGTATCATCCAATCAGAAGTGCGTGTCGGTGAGTTTTAGCTTTGAAATTTAACTTTGAAATGTATTTTCAATTCCAGATGTACTGGATTCATTGCAGGTTTTACACAGAGCATTAAAATTGATTAATATAATGCATTAAAAAGCATTATATTCAAGCTCCACAGACATTACATCAGTTTTCAAAAAGATTTATCTATCAGAAGAATAAATATTAACAAAATAAAAATTATGAGTCAATCAAATACTGTCTGCCCAGAGCCGCTGTATCAGTCAGTCAGAATATATTTTGAATCCCAGATGAGAACTGGATTGAAGCACACATTGAATTGAATTAATCTAGATGTTAAAATCTGAGATCAAATCCCCCAAAAAGTAAAAGATAGGGTTAAAAACATGCATTCCCAAGGTTTGAATTTCATGTAAATGAGCGTTTTTGAATATTATAAAGTAGTTTATTTTATATTATAAAGTAGTTTATTTTACTGGTCATTCTGCCGCCCAATGGAATGGTTACAGGCCAGTAGTTTGACATGATAAAAGCGTAAATGTCTTGTTTTGGTGTTGATTATGGCATTCAAATTGTTGAAATGTGGCATAAAAAGCATTACATTTGATTTGCTGAAAACTGCATAAACCCTGTCTAATACTATAGTTTATGTAATATAGTTTATATAAATCAAAGTGCACAGTCTTAAACTCCAGGGGCCAGTATTTCAAACACAATCTTCCAGGATTAATCCAGGTGGATTGGATATTTTCCTACTCAGATCCTAAATCAGGTATTTCAAACAGGGTTCGATCCACAAGATGCAAATCCAGATTTGTTAATCCAATCCTGTCTTTCAGCCGCATTTTTTTCTCATTTGGGTATTTCAACAGTTTAGAGCCAAATCTGGATCATTTTGATCCATCATCCATCCACCCATGATCCATCAGCACAATGATCCAAACATCAGAGGTGGATTTGAGCCTGATCCAAGGTCTTAAAGTCTTACTTTTTCATAGCTTTTCTCATCAAATCCTCATATTATAAAATTATACAAAATGAGAACTTTTATTCATCTAAATTAACTTTTTTGAAAATTTTATTTAAAAAACAAACAAACAAAACAAAACTTGGAATTATTTGATTTATTTTATAAATAACATATCGATTTCAAATCTATAATTGTTTAAGTTCCCATTGTCCAAGTGGCACTTTTAATAAGAAGAAATGTAACTTAAATGTAAATATAATGAGTAAAAGTATTATTACTGTAAAAACATAACAGATTTCATAGATAAAATGTTCACAATGAGAACCTTTTAAACTTGTGGTGACTGTGGGAGGGACGTCTCCCCTGGACACGCCTGATGGAGTCACGATCAACAGCACAGCCCTGAAGAGGGTGTTTGGTCAGCAACAAAATGTATCTCTTGGATGTTTTATTAACATCATCAATCTTTAGTAATGAAAATCTGCAGCTCCTCCTTGTTTCAGTGCAATACTCGCATCACTTCCTGTTTTCTGTGTTTGATCCTGTGGGCGCGACGGATGTGGAGATCCCTATCCAAGAGGATAAGGATCATTTTGATCCAATCCTGCAAAGTTTTGAAATACTGGGATAGAAATCTCTGATCTCTGATCCAGATTTGGAAATCCGGATCATTTTGATCTGGATTCAAAGTTTTGAAATATTGGCCCCTGGTGAGTGAAGTGTCTTGCTGAGGTCTAATCCACATGTTTCCTGTGTGTCCTGTGTGTTTTGCAGAGCTCTGAAGACGTGCGGCTCAGGTGGACCTCCTCATGTCAAGCTCATCGTGGAGTGGGAGCATCGCATCAAAGACTGGTCAGATTCCTATTTGAAATTGAACATTCTAAACATGTTAATAATGTCTTTCACAATCAGAAGTGAACAACTCCAGATGTATCAGATTACTCTAATTTTATCTCTTATTGTGTACTTTTTCTACAAAATGTACCTTATTTTTCTACTTTTATTACATATTTTGGGATGTAACAATATCCAAATCTCACAGTACGATATTATCACGATGCTCTTCTCATTATGCGATATTTATTTTGGTATTGTGAAGAAGCTATTACAGAATTGTTGATTCTTTTCTTTTAAAAGGCCTTGACAAAACTTTGATGTGAATCTTTGCTGTCATAATACAAAGAAATAAGATTCAAAAGTTCTTAATAGCAGTTATTTCTTTATGTAGACTACACTGATTAATGTATTTTTTGAAAGTATATTGCTCATTAATCAAGCTCAAACAAACAAACAAATCTGCCCGAGTTAGCTTATAAAATCATTTACATCTGTAGTTCCTTTGCCAGATTGGAAGAAGGCATCCAAAAAGTTCACAAATATTATTGTTACACATCTAAAATGGCATAAATATAGTTTGCTCCACTCTGTTTTTTGCTCCACTCAGTTTTTTAGCAGCTGATGCAACAAAACAATGCATTTAAGACAAACGTGGTTGTGATTGTGCCCACAGTGTTATTTTGATAATATTGTGGGCACATTGTGGGCGGAGCTGGGAGTAGAGCCGCTGCTCCTCCACGTCGAGAGGAGCCAGCTGAGGTGGCTCGGGCATCTGTTCCGGATGCCTCCTGGACGCCTCCCTCGGGAAGGTGTTCTGGACATGTCCCACAGGAGGCGGCCCCAGGGTAGACCCAGGACACGCTGGAGGGACTATGTCTCCCGGCTGGCCTGGGAGGAGCTGGAGGTGGTGTGTGTGGACAGGGAAGTCTGGGCCTCCGTGCTCAGACCGATGCCTCCACAGCCCGGCCCTGGATAAGCAGAAGAAAATAGATGGATGGAAATGTATTTTGCTTTTCCTGGGCCTGTACAGTACTTTCGAGTGGTCTACTGCATGTCCGACCAAAGGCTAACGGTGAACATGATTTAAAAATATATATATCAGAGCCGTTTTCCCTACATTTGAAGCTTTAAGCAGACAATCCAAATGCACAGGGCCTCACAAACCACTACCAAAGATTGACCATGTGCACACATAAGCCTTGGTTCCCTAGACTCTTTTGCTTGTTTTGCTTGACATTTTACATTTTTTACATTTATTTCATGTTGTCCACATTCAGCCGGGAAATATATAAAAATAAATACAACCCACTTATTTTCAGTAAAATCAACCATTCTGAGATGAATCAGGGTCAGCTCCAAACTCACAAAGAAAAAAAACAACTTGCCAAATTCACAAAAAGTTAACAATAATAATTGTAAAATAAAAGTTAATAATAATAATACGTTATTTCAAGTCCCTGGATCTAATCTTTTTGTAACATTTGCTTCAGCTTTGAAAAAGAAGTTGTCAAAACGCAACAAAGTCTACTGACTGAATCAGAATCTCCTCTGAGTAGAACTTGTTCACATTTACAATCAGAGTAAATCAGCCATCAGAGACCAAAACTACAGAGTCAGCTTCACAAAGACTTGTCCTTCTGATACACGCTAATATTATTGAAATACTAGTTAAGTGATTTAAGTGCATGAGTATTTATGTTAGTCGTAATGTTCCATGTTACAGAGGTGTGTTGCTTTTTATCTGTGAGTGAGACCACGCCCCCACAGCTGGAAAGGGCCCCGGTTGGTGTCCCTGGCCTGCACTGGTTTGTGAGTGTGTTCTGTCCCGTGTGTTGCAGTCTGTTCGGGAACATCCAGGAGGAGGTGGTAAAGGAGGCTGACAGCGTGAGGAACCAGCAGAACCAGAACCACAGCTGCACTCTGGACCAGTGCTTCCAGCTCTACACCAAAGAGGAGCAGGTGACTCACACACACGTCTTACGGGTGAAAACATTTGACTCGTTGACATGAAACGAATGAGTTACGGGGGACGCGACAACCAGAATGGACGTTTTAGACATTCCAACCAAGACTATACAGTAGGTTGTTTCTACGGCTGTGCAATTAACGATATTCACCCATAGAACTATAATAAAACCTGGAAGATGAATCCAAAATGGCGCCCTGTTTATCCCTATGGAGTGTGCTCATTGGCGCATGACCCCAAAAAAGTTTCTTACTTCCGCATTTACTTCCTGATACGGAGGCTGCCATCTTTGCTTTACTTCCTAATACGGAGGCGGCCATCTTTGTTTTACTTCCTGATACGGAGGCTGACATCTTTGCTTTACTTCCTGATACGGAGGCTGACATCTTTGCTTTACTTCCTGATACGGAGGCTGACATCTTTGCTTTACTTCTTGATACGGAGGCTGCCATCTTTGCTTTAGGGCGTCATATAAAAACGGTAATTTCGGTGATTTTAGAAACGGTAGAAAAGAACATTTCCTTCTATTTTATTTAAATGCCGATAATAATTCAGTACTGTCTGCAATTATAATGTGCAATTATAGAAAAAGGCTGGTTCCAAGAGGCTGCAGTACCTCGCACGGCCACTAATCAATCTGGGACCACAGACAGAGGGGGCGTACCTTATCCAGTTCATTTAATACATTCATGTATTCACCTTATTCCGGAAGTTGCCGTGGGCGCCGCCATCTTTTTTCCGTTGTATTAGTTCACACGGGGCAGACGAGCTCAACAGAAAATAGGTTCTACACGGATTAAAAGACGTTTTCAGGCCGTTCAGGAAATCGGTGCATTGTGACTTGTTGTTGCCTGTGTACATTAAACATTTTACTGAAATCAATCTACTTTATACAACATTTTAGTGGCGAGACTTTTCCCTCGTTTGTCATTTGTGTGAATGCAGTTTTCATCAACCGGAAGCGCGTTTACAACAGAAGCGTGTCTCTGTGGCAAAAAGAGGCAAAAGTGGGCGGGGCGGAATAAGGTGAATATATAATTGGGATTTCAATTATTACTCTTTTCAATTACAAAAATCTTGTAATTGAAAATACATTTTGCAGAATCACAAGTGCACCCCGTTTGCCTCAAAACCTGGAGCAAAGGCACTTTTCTAAAACATTACCAATACAAGAGAATCAGTTTATACTTTCTCCACAGAATCATTTTCACAGTAATGATGTAGTTGTTCGAAATAATTGTTATTTCAATTATGAGCCAAATAACCGTGATAATAATTTTTGCCATAACCCTCATCAAAAACATACCTGGAGTTGTATTTTGCATCATCCACGCTTCTGTCAGTGATTCTGTGCACTGGGTCCTCTCCCTCTGAGCAACCAGAAATGACTCCGTTTCATTTATCTCCAGATAGTTATGCAACAGGAAACAAAGCCAGAAGTATCCTGCAGGTTCAACTTTTGTTTGTTTGTGCAGTCAGAGAAAACTTTGACCTTTGTGACAGTTTTTGTTTCACGTGGATAGAGCCAGTAATGACAGAGATATGAACCAGAAACCAGGTCCACAAATCTGTAATCTGACAGTTCCATAGTGACTTCTACTGGAGGATTCTGACCTGTACCAGCTCAGTTTTAAACCATAGGTGTTCTGGAATGTTTCATATGAGTTCTCAACACAATTTAAAGTTTCTCTTAGGGCGATATGGCTATTAAGATCTGCGATATCGATATTATTGCAATATTTAAACACACTTTTTGACTTTTTGAAACTAAATATTATTTTGGTAGTCAGCTAGGCAGCGATTGTTCTATTGTAGATTGAGATAAAATTTTTAACCAAATAAATGTTGAAATTTTGTCAATGAAGCTTCTAGACAGAGAATATTTATGAGTGTGTATAATTGAGAAAAATCAGAAATGGTCTTTTCTTTTTTGACATTTTTCATTAATAATTTCACTGTCCTTGTTACAAAAGTCTTTTAAGTTTGTGTTTTGGAGTCTGTATTGTGTAGATTTTTTTAAATTATTCTACTTAGTATATTATTTAAGTTTATAGTTGACTAGTCGCAATTATTCTACTAATTGTTGCAGCCCTATTTTTGATGCAATAATGTCTGTTATATTAAAATAAAAAGCAACAAATACAAAACCGAGGCTACATTTTATTCATGATTTTAATGTAATAGTATCTTTATTAGAAAAAAAATATAGAGAAGAAGGGGTTGTATATCTGCAGATGATATGATTGCATAATTAAAAACGTCCTGGAAAAGTCCTGGAAAATGATTTTAAGCAAAGCATGGGAACCCTGTGGTCACAAATCTGACCTCTCGAATACACACCTTTTACATTTAAAGAGTGAATTACATAAAACAATACAACTATTTAAACAATCACCAAAAGCATGCTTAGGAGCCAAAGTAAAGTATGATATGTCCACTTTAAATATGGTCTTGATGAGTTTTTGTGATTTAAGGTGAGACAGAATAGGAATAGGAAAAATAGGAAAAAATGTTACATTTAACTATATCAATTTGAAACTTCCCCCTACTCACATAAACAAAAGAAAAAATACATTACAAGTTTTTCATTGTGTAATGTTTTCATATAGAAATTAGGCATTTCATGTAAAAAACCTCTCATATTTAGGAGATATAAATCTGAAAAACTGACAGGACCAGGTTTAAATTTCTTGGTTCATTTTGTACACAAGTAAACAAACAGAGGGGATTTTGGATTTTTTATGCAGATTTGACTGAAAATTGTCCTAAAAATTCAAATTTCCCTTCATTTTTTTGTATTAAACTTCAATAAATCAGTTTTGAAATCAGATATCAAAAAATCCTTTCTTTACCTTTCGTCCAAATCTTGTTGGAGATTGTACAGTTTGGTGTGGGAGCTACTTTAAGTGGTGATCCTTATGTTCCAAGGGGAGAAAAATGCATTTTAAGAAAACGGCCTTTGAATAATAATACATTTTATTTATAAGCGCCTTTCAAAACACCCAAGGACACTGTACAAGTTACAATGTCCCAGAGAGATCTATGGATGAAGTGGATTCAATGCAGTGATGAAACATCTTTTGGAGCAGATTGGACAAGTTTGTTGTTTCCACGTGAAAGTCGACATGTTGAGAGAACAAACTGACCAAAATACAAAGAGAGTTTTGCCTGTAGTGTCTTGCCTTATTTTATTTTTTTTAAATATAATAGTTCCTTTGAGTTATTAATTCACTTTTCCTTGCAGTCATATTTTTTCTAGTCAGGTCCAGCTGCACTTTTGTTTCTTTTCTCTCCAGCAGAGGGCGCTGCAGCTCTACGATTCAAAAAGATAAAACAGTCTCTTCACTTTTGTACTGGACATATATTATGGAATTTGTCCCTTTCCCACTCTTTCAGAAAAGAAACCCAGTCATCAGTGCTCAGCCAATCTGACATTTGACAGGAGCTCACATTTTATTGTATGATAACAAGATGAGTAGGATTATTCAATGAGTAAAATGTGTGTTCTTGAATGTTTTAATCTGTCCTTTAGTCATATGATTTAAAAAGAAGCGTGTTCAGTGGCCATGACAGTATCAGTCTATAGCAGAGGACCAGATTCTTCAAATAGTTTGGTCCTCGGGGCCAGAAACGTGTCCAGCGCTTTTGAAATATGAAAACATTTATTTTACGTTATTAAGAAAAGCTTTAACAACATCGGCAGAACTGAACCAGGTCTACAGCAGGTTTAAACCAGGACTAAACCAAATCTAAACCAGGTCTAAACCAGATCTGAACCAGATCTAAACCAGGCCTAAAAAACAGGTCTAGTTTAGACCTGTTTTAGTCCTGGTTCAGTCTAAACCAGATCAACACCAAATCTAAACCAGGTCTAAATCTGAACTAAACCAGATCTAAAAAACAGATCTAAACCAAGTCGAAACCAGGTCTAAACTTACTCTAATCCAGATCTAATTCTGGACTAACCCCAGTCTAAACCAGGACAAAGCCAGGTCCAAACTAGAAATAAACCAGGTAAAAACCAGGACGAAACCAGGTCTAAACCAGGACGAAACCAGGATGAAACCAGGTCGAAACCAAGCTATACCCGGTCTAAACCCGGTTTAAACCAGGTCTAAACCAGGTCAAAACCAGGACTGAACCAGGTCTGAACTAGGTCTGATCCAGGACTTGACCAATAACAAGAGAAAAAATATATTCTAATTTTTGGAAGATGGGTTGAGGGCCAGATCATATCCCTTGGAGGGCCTGATTTGGCCCTTGGGCCTTAAGTTGAATAGGTAGTTTAAATGTCATGCGTGTCATGTGCATTTATCCTTTTTTAGTTAGCTTGTAAGAATTATATGGTCTACAATATCATCCAATGGAATTTGTGAGCGTTCAAACTTTTCCCCATGTACATCCCAGGATTTAGGTTCTTGTTTCATTTGGTTGTTTAACGACTGCCAATTAAAGATGCACCACATCACTTTTTTGGTAGAGAGCAAATTCAGGCATTTATACATACTTAACTCATACGGATCAAGACTTTTCTTGATTTTCAACGTCTCCTAAGAGCTTGTGGATGCGCAGTGACAGAGTTGTACATGTGCTGACCACTAGGGACAGTACTGAACACAGCACAGTGGAAGATCAAGGTTTTGAAAATGGACAAGAACAATCTGCAAAATAAATGTCAGCTTCACCAGGGTTTCGAGGCTCTTTTCAAACAAATGTGATCTAAAAACTTAAAAACATAATCTGAGAGCCTACATGTTTGTTTTTCTTGTTGCTCTTTTTTCTCTCTGTAATGGTTATTTAACAGAACACAATAGAAACAGTTGGAAGCAAAACTGCCGCTATGGTAACTATGTCTGGAACGCATGGGCCTATTTACATACCAAAATGGAGCAGCTGGCAATGTTTTTGTGTTTGTAAAAGATAGTAAATGGAAGATAAATGGAGAGATACACAAAGTCGCCACCTGGATTCAACTGAGCAAATAGGAATGAACCTCCTATTGGATAATTGCTGTGTGGGTGATTGTCTTTCAGCTGCAACATTTGTACTTAAAACCAACTGATGCAGAGAGTCGCTTCACATTTCTGTAACACAAAGACAAATCCTGTGGTTGTGTAAAAGATGTCAGTGTGTTTGGGAAGAGTCAAATCATCGGCATCAGGCAGAGAAAACATCTTAGCAGAAGCACAAACTACTCAAATCATTGGCATCAGGCAGAGAAAACATCTTAGCAGAAGCACAAACTACTCAAATGAGCTTAATCACGGTCCAACGTATTATTAAAAACTGGAAGGATAGTAAGAAACCATCATCCTGGAGGAGGAGCTGTGGTCTGAGAGGCAGGTGATGCTCCCATCATGCCTAGTGCCTCCTGTACAAGCCTGTGGGGGCGGAGTTATGATGTGGAGCTGCAGTGGGTCAGGTCTAGGTTCAGCAACACTATGAGCCCAAAGAACAAGATCAGCTGAACCTGAACATCCTGAACAACCAGGATATTTTATCAATGGATGTCTTCTGCTCTGATTCCAAGACGACAATGTCAGGATTCATGGCCCACATTGTGACAGAGCGGTTCAGGATTCATGACCCACATTGTGACGGAGTGGTTCAGGATTCATGGCCCACATTGTGACAGAGTGGTTCAGGATTCATGGCCCACATTGTGACAGAGCAGTTCAGGATTCATGGCCCACATTGTGACAGAGTGGTTCAGGATTCATGGCCCACATTGTGACAGAGTGGTTCAGGATTCATGGCCCACATTGTGACAGAGCAGTTCAGGATTCATGGCCCACATTGTGACAGAGTGGTTCAGGATTCATGGCCCACATTGTGACAGCGGTTCAGGATTCATGGCCCACATTGTGACACAGTGGTTCAGGATTCATGGCCCACATTGTAAGTGGTTCAGGATTCATGGCCCACATTGTGACAGAGCAGTTCAGGATTCATGGCCCACATTGTGAGTGGTTCAGGATTCATGGCCCACATTGTGACAGAGTGGTTCAGGATTCATGGCCCACATTGTGACAGAGTGGTTCAGGATTCATGGCCCACATTGTGACAGAGCGGTTCAGGATTCATGGCCCACATTGTGACACAGTGGTTCAGGATTCATGGCCCACATTGTGACAGAGCGGTTCAGGATTCATGGCCCACATTGTGACACAGTGGTTCAGGATTCATGGCCCACATTGTGACACAGTGGTTCAGGATTCATGGCCCACATTGTGACAGAGCAGTTCAGGATTCATGGCCCACATTGTGACAGAGTGGTTCAGGATTCATGGCCCACATTGTGACACAGTGGTTCAGGATTCATGGCCCACATTGTGACAGTGGTTCAGGATTCATGGCCCACATTGTGACAGAGTGGTTCAGGATTCATGGCCCACATTGTGAGTGGTTCAGGAGCAGGGGCATCATTTTCACACATGGATTGGGCAACCCAGAGTCCAGGGGTCTCATTTATAAAAGTGTACGTGGAATTCTTACTAGAAGTGTGCCTATGGACGAAATACAAACTTCCAAAAACATGCTCTGTTCGGTTCTCATCTCTCTGAGTACAGAGCCTCTGAGCCTTCTCACCCAGATGTGTGAAGTTCTGAAAAAGTCATGTACGAAACCTTTTTGTTCCTACACAGTCTTTATAAAAGAGACCCCAGATCTGAACCCCTTTGAGAGTCTTTGGGATGTGCTGGTGAAGGCTTTGGCAGTGGTTACACTCTCCATCATCAACACAAGATCTTGGAGAAAAATGAATGAAACACTGGATTTAATTTGTAGAAGTGTATTAAAATAATGACTCAGAGAATGTGTGCTGTAATCAAAGCTAATGGCGCTCCAACCAAATAATGGAGCGTGTGACTTTGTAGTGTGTCATAAGTGACAGTTCATGGCTGAGCTCTTGTGTTTACTGTTGGTCACATGTTTGTGTTTACTGTTGGTCACATGTTTGTGTTTAATGTCGGTCACACGTTTGTGTTTAATGTTGGTCACATGTTTGTGTTTAGTGTTGGTCACATGTTTGTGTTTACTGTTGGTCACATGTTTGTGTTTACTGTTGGTCACATGTTTGTGTTTAGTGTTGGTCACATGTTTGTGTTTAATGTTGGTCACATGTTTGTGTTTACTGTCGGTCACATGTTTGTGTGTACTGTTGGTCACATGTTTGTGTTTACAGTTGGTCACATGTTTGTGTGTACTGTTGGTCACATGTTTGTGTTTACAGTTGGTCACATGTTTGTGTTTACAGTTGGTCACATGTTTGTGTTTAATGGTGGTCACATGTGTGTGTTTACTGTTGGTCACATGTTTGTGTTTACTGTTGGTCACATGTTTGTGTTTACTGTTGGTAACATGTTTGTGTTTACTGTTGGTCACATGTTTGTGTTTACAGTTGGTCACATGTTTGTGTTTAATGGTGGTCACATGTGTGTGTTTACTGTTGGTCACATGTTTGTGTTTACTGTTGGTCACATGTTTGTGTTTACTGTTGGTCACATTATAGTATTTACTGTTGGTCACATGTTTGTGTGTACTGTTGGTCACATGTTTGTGTTTACTGTTGGTCACATGTTTGTGTTTACTGTTGGTCACATGTTTGTGTTTACTGTTGGTCACATTATAGTATTTACTGTTGGTCACATGTTTGTGTTTACTGTTGGTCACATGTTTGTGTTTACAGTTGGTCACATGTTTGTGTTTACTGTTGGTTACATGTTTGTGTTTACTGTTGGTCACATGTTTGTGTTTACAGTTGGTCACATGTTTGTGTTTAATGGTGGTCACATGTGTGTGTTTACTGTTGGTCACATGTTTGTGTTTACTGTTGGTCACATGTTTGTGTTTACTGTTGGTCACATGTTTGTGTTTACTGTTGGTTACATGTTTGTGTTTACTGTTGGTCACATGTTTGTGTTTACTGTTGGTCACATGTTTGTGTTTACTGTTGGTTACATGTTTGTGTTTACTGTTGGTCACATGTTTGTGTTTACTGTTGGTCACATGTTTGTGTTTACTGTTGGTCACATGTTTGTGTGTACTGTTGGTCACATGTGTGTGTTTACTGTTGGTCACATGTTTGTGTTTACTGTTGGTCACATGTTTGTGTTTACTGTTGGTCACATTATAGTATTTACTGTTGGTCACATGTTTGTGTGTACTGTTGGTCACATGTTTGTGTTTACTGTTGGTCACATGTTTGTGTTTACTGTTGGTCACATGTTTGTGTTTACTGTTGGTCACATGTTTGTGTGTACTGTTGGTCACATGTGTGTGTTTACTGTCGGTCACATGTTTGTGTGTACTGTTGCATGTTGAAGTTTACTATTGTCCAAATGTTTGTTTACTGCTGCTCATGTTTGACAGATTGAGGACAGTGAGAGGAGGACCCGCTCTGTGATAAAGATTACAAAGTTTCAGACTGGCTTGATATAAATCGAAGTTTAATCTTTGTCCCTGTCTCACTGTGAGACCTACGACCCAAGATTTTGAGCCAAGACTTTCCCCATGATCAGATATCTTTTATCGCTGGCATAAAAAATAGTGCAGTGGACACTCGACTTGAAGCCATCTGCTTGTTTCTGTGTTTTTCCACAGTATGACTATAAAATTATTTAGTTATTAGTTATTTCATTATGTGTGTGTTTTTATTGCTCAAAAGGACCTTGAAAACATGCATTCTTACAGCCTCTCCAGAGATCTGACCTGTAACTTGCCCTGGATGCTCCACCTGCTTGTCTCCATGGAGATTGATGCCAAACTGTGAAACATTCAAGGCACAGCTATAACATCTTCATGGGGATAAGCGGGTAGAGTATCCTCCAGAAGAAAAGTTATGCAAATCACCTGTAAAAAATCACTCTAAAGTTGTGGGACAGAAATGGTCCATTTGTGCGAGGTATCAGAGTTATGCAGTGATATTTTTTATTTGAGTGGTAGAAGAATGGGCAGCACAACGACTAAATGTGTGCTGTTGTTTTGCTTGAATTAACTTTAAGCGGCAAAGTGCAATCTGAAAGACTGTCTGGAAGAATCTCTGCAACTCTACAGAGCTTATCTTGCATGTTTTCAAAATGGTAGGGGGAGACAAAGGACAGTTCAACTTACCAAAATAATGTTTTTTCCTCAACACGTGGACGCAGGAACATGTTATTTAAGGAGAGAAAAGTGAGCGTAGCTGCAGTGCTCTCTCGTTTGTCTGTTCACCTGATTGTCATCTTTTCAATGTCAAGTACAAACTGAATATTTAGCAGCGTGATAGGGCTTAGTATTTGTTATTAGACTGTAACAGTTCTTTCACATGTGATTTGCATTTTGAGCTCCTACAAGACTTTTTTTCTTATTATTATTTACCGTTGAGAGTTGGTTTTGCCTCTCACTAAGGTTTACGCAGGTTTCAGCAAATCAAATGTAATGCTTTTTAATGCCGCATTTCAGGATTTTTAATGCCATAGTCAACATCAAAACAAGACATTTACTCTTTTATCATGTCAAATCTTCTGGCTTCTAACTATTCCATTGGGCTGCAGAATGACAAGGATATAATAAGCTACTTTATAATATTCAAAAAGCTACTTTACATGAAATTTAAACCGGGCAAATGTATTTTAGTTTTGAACCCTATCTTTCACCTTTTAGATGTTTTTAACTTCTAGATTCAGTAAATCCAGAACATCTGGGATTCCAAAGATATTTCAATGTTTAATTTCAAAGTAAAAACTCCTGGACATGCACTTCTGATTGGCTGATGCAGCGGCTCTAGGGACACACGGACTGCGATCATTATTTGCACTTATTTTTTGTATGGTATGGTAGTTATTTAAAGATGCATTGTACCAGATGGTAGCAGAAGATACTAATTTCCACCTGATGGATTGTTTTTTTTTTGTCAAAATAGTTTTTAGATTTAAGGCCTTATGTTTTGCCAAAATTCCTGTAATGACTTGACTAATGCTTTTTAATCCCCTGCTGAAACCCTGACTCACTGATAAATAATTTAGAATGACGCATAACCTCTATTCAAGAGTAAACAATCTTCTCTCTTTCTTCAATTGTCCCCAAAGCGTACACTTCTAACAATGCTCTCCGTGGACTTTGCTCATTTAGCTAACGAGTTGACAAGGAAAAGTTTAAGCCTTTGTTTTGGTACTTTTTGTGTCCTTCGAACAACTTTTAGAGAATTGTCTCCGAGCTAGTTGTATCAGTGATAATATCACAACACGGATGAAGAAGTAGAACTGCAGCCAGCAGCACAATGAGGTTAGACCTCTTTCCCCACAATGAGAATCTCTCAAATCATTTCTGAGTCTGGTGGAAGTTCCTCTGGGTGTTTATTTTATTTTATTATATTTTAGCCTAGGGGGTGAATTTATTGTTACAGACATGCAATTCCCGGCCCAATAAAAAAGAAATCTTTTTAATTTGTTTATTTGCGCCACAGTGCACGAGAGCTCAAAAAGAGGAACGTGCATGCGCTCCTATCCCTCATTCTAATTGACCCGTCAGTGAAATTTTTTGAATTGCTGCGCCTATGTAAATGTTCAATGTCATTTATTTTCATGAGACGGCAAAATAAAAACTGTAATTGAGATGTCTGTGTAATCTCTCAGTCGTACAGGTAGGTTTCCTTGTTAAAGAAAAATGACAAACGACAACTTTGTCAACTGGACAAACGAATGAATATGTTTTGCTACTCATCCAAGTCGTTTCTTCAGTTCTTCTAATGTTGAATGATATTTTGAGACAAGCTTTTTCAGTATTAGTTCAGGAGAGGGTATTGTACTTCAACGGTGCATTCGTTGTTAACACATGTCATACACAGATCACCAGCTTGCCTTTTGTTGTAATGAAAATGCTATATTCGCCGAAAACAGTTTAATTATTTTCACTTCTGCTTTTCATGCTTTGTCTCCCCCTCCTCCGGTTCTCCATGTTTAAGCCCCTCGTCATCGCGACACGATCCATGTGTGTCCTCCGAGATCTAAAGTGTCCACTAAAAACAGCTCCACTTCACATAATGTTGGTGAAGTTGAAGTGGACTGTTTTTGTATTCTGCGTTTGCACAGTTACGTGTTAAAATGCCTGTCTCTATTGTACAACCTCACACGTACAATCCAACATCTGACACAGACGGAATTTTTCAGGAATCGGCGAGAGTACGTTGGCTATTCACCTTGTTCCGTCCCACCCACTTTTGCCTCTTTTTGTCATAGATCCGCACTCACGTGGTAAAGGCACTTCTGGTTTGACAAAAATATATTTCTTTTTATTTTATTATGTAAAGTAGATTGTTTTGTCTAAAATGTTTAATGTACACGTGCAACAACAAGTCATCAATGCACCGCCTGAAAACGGCTTTGTAGTCCGTGTAGAACTTATTTTCTGTTGAGCTCATCTGCCTCGTGTAAACTAATACAACAGAAAAAAGATGGCGGCATCCACAAAAACTTCTGGAATAAGGTAAATCGGTTTGGTACGATCCCATCATGCAAAGCGCTCGAGGACATGACATGAGCCCCGTTTTTCACCAAAATGTTCTGATCCCAGGTTTAGAATCACAGCAAAATCTGTTCAAATCAAAGCAATTAGCAGATTTACTCACAACAACTCTTTCTTTTGGAATGTCATCCTTCTACAGAGTTCATTTTTCGACTAGTCCGCTGTCGAACAAGCTTTTGTTGAAGAAGCAGTCCTCGGCAAACAAACATGGGGCTGTCAAAAGCAAACGTTTCCCGAGTTGTCATCCCTGGGAAGCATGAAAAGACATGTTCGCTCCGGGCATCCAAATATGCACTTTCTTCCTCGACACATTTTCAGAAAGAAGCCGAAAACCAAAGTAAAGCTAGCGTAAATAACTCTGTGTTGTTGCTGTGTACTGCTATCTGCCAAACCTGCAGCTGTTCAGTGAGGGGAGGGGGGAGCAGAATACCTGAGGGGAGGGGCTGGGGCGTGCTGCAGATACTTCCTGATTATGTAAGCGTCTGGGCAGTGGACCGTGCCAAAGGCCTGTCACTGTGCCACGGTTCGGAAAGAGGATTCAAATAGTCCCCTGGAGAGATCCTAGATTACTCAAACAAACATTTAAAACCACTCCAGGCAGGTTTGTGATGATGCCATTGGTCCTGCATAATGGTAGATTTAGAAATGTCAATCTTGGTGCTAATCGCTAGACCAGTAAACTACACTAAGCATTTCCTACACGCAGTAATGTTTTCGAACGAGGCTCTGGTGTTTAGTTTAGTCGAGTGGTTATCAGTCGACAAAATAGCCGTAGCTTTTCATAGTTTGTGATGTTTGTGGCAGCAACAAGCGCTTTGAGTGACTTGAAAGGCACTACATAAATCCAATCAGGGCCGGTTCTTGGCATTTGGTGACCTGGCCCTGCCAAATTAATTCTCACAATAGTTGAGTTCACAAACTCTTCAGAATCTGGATGCCCCGCTGTTGGGTTTGAGCCGCTGTGTGCTGGACCAATCACAGCGATGCATTGTGGTTTGGGCGGAAGTCAAAAGGACAAACCTAAACAAACATGGCGGCGCTGATGGACGTACTTTGGCCTATTTCAACGGACTCTTTTGCTTTCGAATACGTGCACGTAGAAGTGCTTGGTGCATTTGAGGACGAGGAAGAAGTCGGAGCTTTTCTCCCAAATGGATTTCTTGATTTTCGGCTTGTTACGCTTTTGCGACGCTGCAACCTTCAGTTCAAATGTCCGTCATGATGTTACGCATTTTCTCGACGGCTTTCCGCGAGAGCCTGTCCAGATTGATAATGTGTAGAACTGAATTCAGAGTGAGACACATATCAGTCTGGTGTGAGCCAGATTAGGCATTTGGAGGTCCTAATGTTTAAACAACTGGACATAACACTGGAATACAAGAAAAAGTGATTCAGGATCTCTGGTGGAGCACATTCGTCAGCGTTTACATTTTTCTTTTTACAGTTAGAGATAGACAAATGTAAATTGTGATTAGAGGGTCCGCCTCTGAGAAAAAAAAAAAAAAAAAAAGTCCTCTCCGTGTTACCGTGGGTTCTCTCCGGGTTCTCCGGCTTCCTCCCACCGTCCAAAGACATGACTGTGTAGGTTAATTGAGAACTCTAAATTGTCCCTAGTGTATGAATGTGAGAGTGAATGGTTGAATGTATATGTAATATTTTTATTTTGGCTATTTATTAGCCATTTGAATAGACTGCACAAGATATCATTTTTTGTGCTGTATTTAAAAAAAAAAAAGAAAGTTTTAGAGTGGAGCATATTTGTACATAGATATTCATTTTACATTTTAACTTGTATATGTCTTTGACCAAAACATGTGGCGCCCCCTATTGGTGGTGGCCCTAAACATTTGGTTAGATTATTTATGTCACGAGCCAGCCCTGAATCCAACGATTAATTCATTCATTAACTTTCAAAGTTTTGGCGACTGTAATGTTGTAACTGGACATTAAAACCAGGCAGACCATGAGGCAGGAGTAGTGCTCAAAAAAGGGAATTTGATTTACAAAAACAAGCAAAAAAAAAAAAAAAGGACAAAATAATACTAAAATGCCTAGGACTTTAACAGAAAAATCCCAGGAAACAAAAAGAACTTAAATTGTGCGGCCTCACTTCAAACTGCCTTTCCTCTTTTTCTACTTCCTGGAGTTTTACATCGGTCTGCATCAAAGTAGAGCATTACTGCCCCCTACTGTTACCTGTCCCAGTTCCATCTTCCCTGTCTTATCAGTGACGGTGGCGAAAAAATTCTAATTCAAATCAATTATTGTTCGTGATTCAATTTCCTCCTCACATTCCCTCAAAACGTCTTTGCAGCATCCAATACCATCTCACTCCATTCAGATTTCCTCTCAAAACTAGGAACACTGTTAGATTTCTTTAAATTCTTGCAACTCGGTCTTTTTGTACCTCGCAAGCTCCGTCTTTTGACATTTCTTTGGCTCTTTTAACAGCATCCGAATCTGACTTATCTCACTCTTACTTCTTAACTCTACAACTGGCCTCTCTAGGATTCCTCACAGACAATCCGCAACCTGGCAATGCAGACAAACAAATGTATTTTTCCACCACCACATTACATTTATTACACAACCAACACACAAAATGTTCTTCCTGCAAACAGAAGCAACGTGCCTGTAATCCTGTCCAGTCTAAAAACATTTGTTCTGGAAAGTCTTCAAAAACAGCAAACGCACACAAATAGAGTTCTAGAGTGGAGTTTGGTTAATAATGTCATTTTAGTATTTTCATCAGTAACTAGTAATCCAGTTAATTACTAATTTCTCTGCCATTACGCCACTATAGTTACTGTCAGTGTAACGCAGCTTATTATTTTACTGAGTCGCAACGGCGGGGATTTATCAGTCTCTGCTTCTTGTCTCATTCAGAGGCTGCAAAGTTTGTTTTGGGGAAGTAAACAGGAACAAGACAAAGAGTTAGAGACAGTGAAACTGACGGTAAAAGTAACCAATCAGAAGCAGCATGTGGCGGTTGTAGACACTTTCCTGACATTTCATCGGTTCAACGGACATGCGCTCTGAACCTCAGTCTCACAAGGGAATTGTGTGGAAATAAGTGGATTTTAAGGATAATACATCGTTATATTGTCACTCTTTGTGATGGAAGTAAAAACAGCCGGAGTTCCACGTGCGTTTGGAGGTTGCACATCGTTAAAAAGACGTGCGCCGAACAACTGTGGATACAGTAGTTTTCTTTCTAATAAGTCCAGGTATTTAAATATTGGGTTCAGCTCTGGTTTTAAAAGCGCACACGCAAAAAGCTGTTTTGGTGCTTTTGATCTCTGTGGAGCAGAGTATAAAGCCTATAACTAACACTGGTGGTGCATTTGATGGTTTTATGGAAAAACAAAGTTGACTTTAGCTCAATTTTTACTCAAATAGGAGCCGTAGGTTTATTTTTGGTGGATTTAATTGAATAGTTACTTTACCTGGTAATTAGTAACTTTCATCATTCAGTAGCTTTACTGAACTAACGCAATTACTTTTGGGGAGAAATAACGGGTAACTGTAACAAGGGACTTGCCCAACACTGTTCTTACAATCACAAAATCTGAATAACTTGACAGCACACACACCTGGTACCTCCAAAAACACTCAAAGGCACACCTGTTATAACTCCCAACTCCCTTTTCCTCCCATCACAAGGGAAACATTTAACAGCCCAGTGTTTTTCAAATGTTGAAATACCCAGTGCCCTCTTCATCTGGCGTCTAAACTTGCACCTAATACCACCGTCCCTGTGCGAGTGATTCTCATGTTTTCAATTTCAAGAGTTGTTAGAAGAGAAACCGACCACCCACGTAGGGCTCTCCAAACACTCAGAGTGAAAACATCCAGCCCATCATCACACAGTAAATCACTAGCAGTATTTTCTGTTATCCTCTTTTTCCCATTTTTCAGTTCTTTTACAGCAGGTTCAGATTCCCCGCTTTCTTTCTCTTTCCCACTTTATTCCGAATCCATTTCAAATAGCCGGTGGATTTCTACACTTTTCTCATGCAGGAGTTTAAATTCGGAGCCCACTTCACCTGGAACTTCATTTTTCCAACTAGAAAAAATGAAGTTTATTTAATTTATAAAGGTGTCAACCACTGAGCACCTCGGCTGACAGCAATAAAAAAAAGTTGACCAAACACATGAAAAATTAACGGAGCAAAATTATCACATTATCATCAAGATCTACAATTGTAAGAAAACATAATGAACAGGGAATAAACCATGAGCAAGTGAAAGCTCCTTTTCACAGCGACAATCGTGGCTCATGTGATCAGAGACAGTCACGAGGGGTCTCATTTATAGAAGTCTACGTGGAATTCTAACGAAAAGTGAGCGTAGGGACCAGAGGTGGAAGACTCGCTATTTGCTGAACTTGAGACTTACTTAACCAATAATCCCGAATGACTTGACTTGACTTTAGACTTTTCCCTCAGTGACTAACGCCAAAACGTGCAGGATTTGGCGCTACTGCCACAGGTTGCCTTGGCAGTTCTTACTTGCGACCATGGAAGCTGCAACTCTTTTACTAAACATTTTGCCCATTTATCCCCCGTTTGACAGTTTTTATTAAGGTTTGTATTTGTATTGTTGTTCATGGGCAGCAAATATGACATAGGTGGGGGTAATTCTACAGCTGTTACCTAGCAACCATTTGGAAAACAAGGGCCAAAATCCATATAAATTACGTAACAAATAATAATACCCAGTAACTTTATTTTGTTTACACTTTAAAGTACCAAAAAGTTGTGTCAGTTGTGTGTAAATTGTCTTTGTGTTTTTCATGACATGACTTTTTGATGACATCCATTGACCGTACATATCGATGGACTATAGGAATGTGACGTCACCCATAGCGTTTGGCTCCAACCAAATGAAGCCCATCGTGGCTAGCAGTTATAGCGGCTAAAGTGGAGCCAGACTCCATATTTGGAAATCCGAGAGCGTATCGTGGCAACCACAAGGACTAATCAGGAGTGAGGTTGTTAACGGTATCCGCCCCTCGGCGGGAGGAGACGGCAGCAACGTGCGGCGCTAGCTGTCAATCAAACCTGTTGCTAACATGAGCGAGTTATGTCAGTTATTATTGCTAATAACTTGATTTATGAACAACCTAACGAGAAAAAAACACCAGGATCATGTAGAGTGTGTCAAAACAGACATTTTAGTTCCAGATGGTGAGTTTAACCGAAACAGTTACAGAGTAAAGGGCACCAGTGTCACAATAGAAAGCTTTATGGATCCAGGACCGCCTCCATGCTTCCTATTTGGAATGCGGCGGCAGCAGGCTAGGGCAGTCCAGTGATATGTACAGTCTATGATGACATCACAGGTGGAGGGATTCCGTTTTAGAACTCAGTCACCTCCTGTAATTTCAATTTTTTATTTTTCTACATTTCTTCACAAACTGCAACTTCACATATGCAAAACTATAGTAAATAATTGCCACAGGTGCCCTCCCACCGAACTAAGTCATAATTAGAACATTTTGAGAACCTGTCATATAGACTTTAAATATAACTGTATGTAGTCAACAGTTAAGAGTAAATTGCAACCAAACAAACATTAAATTCCAATCTGTATAGATACATCTGGTTTTGTCAAGTAAATCAAAAGGATGGATTTGGATTTACTTGGATTACTTATTGTAGATTTTTTTTTTTTTTTTTATTTACTTGCTTCTTTTGTTAAATAAAACAACACATCAGCTGTCTGTGGGGCTATAGAGCTTCAGATGTGTTTTTCAAAAAATGACTAGCCATGACTTGTGACTGAGTGTGATTTGACTTGACTGACTTGCCCCTCATGACCTGGTGACTTGAGACTTACTTTTGACTTTAACATAGGTCTACATCTCTAACATCTCTGAGCACAGATTGCCTTCTTCCTGTCTCTGAAACCCCAGATTTGTGAAGTTCTGAGCATTAAGACCGGGCCGCTTATTTCTAAATAAAGTTGCCTTTTTATAGCTCACAAACATAACGGAAAACAATCACGTGCGTAACATTTTTGTACGTACGCAGGCTTTATAAATGAGATCTGTTGTGGATTTTCTTTACACACTATAAAAAATAAAGTACTGAGAAGAAGCTCTGTCTATATCAGATGATCAATTTTGTTTTACATGTGCACAGTAAATTATGATCTGTTGACAAAAATGATCTCTACCTCTACGATTCCAAACAATAATAAAACACATCCTTTTTTTTTTTAAACAATGTATTTATTAAGATTTAAGTCTCCAAATCTCCTCAAAATCCTCAGCTTTGCCTCTTAAAACAAATGTAAGTCTCTCCAATGCAACACATGATGCCATTTCCATTGTCCAAACCTTTATAGAAGGTGTGTCCATACTTTTCCAAAATAAGGCAATTGTTCTCCTGGCCTGCAGGAGACCAAAGTCAACCAGTGTGGATTGCTTTTTATTAACAACAAAATCCTTTGGGTACATACCCAAGATACAAAGTGTTGCATGCAGAGGAACCTCAACACCAACTATATTAGATATGGTTCGAATCACAGATTTCCAGTAGTTCTTAACTTTCCAGCAATCCCACAAACAGTGGAACAAAGTACCCCTATCACTTGTACATTTACTCTGGAATGTCAGGGGCCCATTGATGCAATTTGACAGGGGTCACATAGGTCCTCATCAGCCACTTGTACTGTAACAACCGCATTCTTGTATTAATTGTTTGTTTTTGGGCTTTAAGACACATTTTTTCCCAGTCAGCAATTTCAATGTTTTGTTGAGTGTCCGTGATCCACGCTTCCAACCTATCCAATAAAACACATCCTTAAATACCCCAGAAAGAGACGTCAGACATGAATAAGATAAACATGAAGGCCAAGGTTTTGTCTCAACACATCAGACGATCAGGCAAGAGACACAATGTTCCCATTTCTCAGACACAATAACCTGTGACCTTCAAGCGACGATTCAAATCCTCACACGTAATAAAATATATAGGGACATGACATTTCGTGTCACAACAGACCCCCAGCTCCTCTCCTGCAGTGTGTCTTTCCCTCCTCGCTCCTGTGCTCTCTGACACAGGCGGCTCTTTCAGAACAGAAAATACAACTAAATTGATTGATCTTATTGTGAAGATGGGATAGATTTAATGTCAAAACAACGTGTTTCACTGTCTCAAACGCTACAGCACTTTTTATATGACGAAAACGTATCTAATGCTTGCTGAGACACCCATCAAATTCCATCTGAAAAAGTAACCCAGACACATGTCCTGAGATAAAACACGTGCTCCTGAAGTTTAAAGCATAGACTGAGAGAAATGATCTATAGCCAGGACAGGACCACTACATAGATTGAAAATAAACAGGAAAACTGTGTTTCTGAGCTCTAAAATGCACTGGAATACTGAAGATTGAATACAGTTCAGCCAATTTACATCCTTTTGGGAGCCAGGATTCAAGATGAGATGCCAAATCCCAATGAAACTATTATGAGTACTAGGGATGTCACGATATATCATTTTAGAGTCATGATTATTGGGGGGCAAATCTTATCTTAAGCAAATCTTATTTTTATGTCTTTATTTTTTTATTATTTTATTATTATTTATTTTTATTTTTATTTTTTATTATTTTATTTAGGAATTTGTTATAACAAAACAGGCACGTTTTATGATTGAACTATAACTGTACTCTGTTTAATCAAATTATTTAACAATTAATGTTCATCATTTTGAAGTTGAATATGATTAAAATACTGACCACTGTGAACAGTGAACGACAGAAGTCAGTAAACGTGTGTCGTCTTGACAATGACTGAGATAAAAGTCCTCAGATATAGTTGTATTTCTGGTCTGGTGCGCCTCACGTGCCTTGACTTTCAGATCACAGTTGCACATTTTACAGCACGTTATTCTTTTGCACGTTATTCTTTCTGGATGACTTTATTTGAGATTTGGACACGTTTTTAATCTTTACTTGGGCAAACTGTGACGGATGATTGTCCTGAAGATGCTGGATACTATTAGATGTGTCAGCACCTTTAGCTGCATCCTTTCCACGACAGGTTTTGCAAATTGGAGATCAGTTGGCTTTTACAACGCCCTCGTCATCTTTAGGATCCCCAAAATGATCCCACACTGCAGACTTCATTCTTTGTTTGTTTTTTTTTCTTTCATTTGAGGTGAGTTTGTTGTTGCACTCTGGTTGATGATGATGATGATGATTTTTATGTGTATAGCGCTTTTCCACCTAATAAGCACTCAAAGCGCTTAACAAACCGTTGAAACTACAGTTGCTGTTACAACATAACATACAATTACATTTATAGACAATAAACAGACACAACACACAATAAACAATAAACGGTAGACATACATAGTATTCTGTAAGTAATCAACACAAAAGATGCAAGTAGCTGTTGTAGAAACGAAAAGGGGGAAAAGTTCAGACTGATGTTAAATGACAGACAGCAGGTTGGGGTAGAAAGCGTTTAAGCTGTTTTGGTGAAACTGTTGCTGATGTTTCTGAGTTCCGTGGCCTTGTCCTTTGGGGCAGGGAGTGAGGCTAAGATAAGGGCACAGCTGCTGACAATATTTCTAGTTGGGAAGGAGAACATTTATATTAATTAATATTGTTTTTTTGATCTTCTGCAATTTGTCCGAAACCGTAATCAATCAGTTCTGGTTCTCAGCATCACTTACGAGCCTCCGTTTCATGTGGTAACCTTGATATTTCCTCCATTCTTGTGGTCAGACCCATAATACAGCGGAGCAGCTCGCTGGTCCTCCTCTCAACGTTGTCCACTTGTTTCTGCTCATCTTCAGACAGGGCTGAGATGTTGCGAATCAGCTCCTCAGTCTGTGCGTCTCTTTGTTGTAACCCCTTCTCATCAGCTCTACTGCGTAGAAGCTCACTGGTCTGACCCTCCATGTTGTCCACATGTTCTTGCATGTCCACCGTCTGTGCTGAGCTGTTGTGGACCAGCTCTCCTGTGTTTGCATCTCTCTGTTCGAATCCCCTCACGTCGCAGAAGTGCTCTTTAATGTCACCTGACAGCGGCTGGGTTGCTTTAAAGGCAGCTGTCTTAGAAATGTTGCGATAGTTTAAGGCAGTACCCAGTCCAATAAGCACAACCCCACTATCATATTCCAAAAATACAGAACTTCCAGACCCAGAACCTGCCAGTTGTTCCAGGCGTCCAGGGTGTAGCAAGTGGGTTCTTCTGGTGCACCCTTCTTATGGGAAAAAAATGTGTCAATCGTGCTCAGACACCAGGTAATCAGATCCATTCTGATCCAGTCCAGCAAGTAGTGAATCAAAGTTGAGTTCGAGTTGTGCTGTGAGACAATTCTGCGGTATACCGTGGCTTCTAAAACTCCCACAAATAACCCACCGTGGCCGCAAACAGTCACGCTTATTGAAAAAACAGTTAATCTTGACATCCATAATGATTATCAGGTTACACAAACATTATGGAGATAAGTCTGTTATCTAAAGTTCGGGAGCAGGACCACACCTCCTCCACACTCCTTCCGGTGACTACTCTATTTAAACTTCCCGGTCACACACACCAGTGTTCGTTATTTCATGCCCCTCCCTCCCACCCTCTTCTAATTGTTCTGTCTTATCCTTTAGTCAGGGGGTATTGAGGCCTGGGAGCCTGCTGCCCTCATCGCTAGAAGCCCCAAAACGGCATTTATCATCTACTCTCATGCATTTTATCGTTCTTGATCGCCAATAAACTTCTGCATCCAAGCTTGAGGTTGTGGTCCTTGCTAGTGAATTGTTCATCTGCAAACCAAGCGCCACACTTGGCACTCACATCGGCTCAGTCTAATTGGTACCAGATTTTGTTCTGTTTACAGCTGTCCACCTCCGTCCAGGTAGCTCCCGAAAGGATTGAGGAATTATATTCACAGAAGAATTCAATTTTGATTCAGTAAATAATAGAAAACAGTTTTGTTTTAAAGGTATCTAACTTTACCCCGGCTCAGGTGGTAATTTCATCGACTAAATGATTTATAGTTTTTGTCAATGTCATATTTTTTCTGATTAAAACTAAATAAAAACTTACAAAAAGCAATCATAATGACTCAAAAGATGACTAAAATTGCATACATTTTCTTTGACTTAAACTATGACTAAAAGTACTGTTATTTTCAGCAAAAAAACAAACCAAAAATTACAAATGAAAAGAACAATCCCTGAGCTCCAACCCAGACTGTAAACAAACTCTACGTCTGAAGAACACGCCTGAACGTCCCATGATGCAATGCAATACATCTTATTGGATTCAAATAGAAAAGTATATTTTCTGATTGACTAAAACTGTCATGGATTTAGTCGACTAAACTGGCCTAACAGTTTCATCAACTAAAACTAGACTAAAACTAAAAAGAATTGTTTGACTGAAAAAACTTTCTTGTAAAAATGCACACTTCCCAGCTCAAGCTCACTGTGACCATTATATTGGCCAAAAGCAGCAGCTCTGTTCCATTTTGGTTTTGTAAAAGTATGTGCCCTCTAGTCTAATGGAGCTGTGATGATGTAAGAGCACCTCATTCACTGAAATGGCATTTTTGGCGATTTGAAGCTGCTCCAGGGTTTTGAAGAAAGTGCCTCTGAAATTTGAAACAGTACAAAAGCCATTCATGTACTCTGATTTTTCATTAGAAATGGTTTTCAGGTGTCGCTCGGTGGTCGAGTGGAGAGCACTCATGGCGCAGCATACTTTAAAGGACACATATTATGCTAAATTGACTTTTTAGAGCTTTTGACCATGTTGTAACATTGTTCCATCATCAAAAACATACCTTCATTCACACTTGTTTGAAGAATCCTGGTTTGAAAGTCCTTACCCTTCCGACCATCAAAAACACAGTGACATTTCTGCGATGTCTACCTGTGACATGACTACGAGTTCTTCTGTGTTGTTGTAAAATCTATAAATTATGATCATTTACATTTGACATTTATTTATTTAGAGGAATAACCCCAGTAGTGATCAGTAGGGGTGTTGGAAAAAAAACGCTTCTTAAAAGGATTACGATTCTACGTCTGAAAGAATCTGAATCAATTCTCCAAAATCGATTTAAAATTACGTTGCTGCATTCACCGTTTGTTACAATTAAATTCCCCCTTTAAAGACGCGTTTAAAGCTCCGTGTGTGGTATTAAACACATTTAATAACACGCACACACGCATAAACCAAGCACACAGAAAGAGCAGGGGACTCTGGGTGAGACAGAGGAGAGATGAACGGGAGAGAAGCGCTACTTTCAGTCGCTCCATGGTTTGTGTCGTAGTGTTGTTGTTAGTAGTGTAGGAAAGCTAAAGCATTAACTACAGCCACAACTTGTCGGAGTTAAAGGGCCAGAGTCCCCTTCGTTAATTGGCAAATAAATTCATTAGAAAATATTGATCAGTGTTAACTTTGACAAATAGGCCTGCATACATTTATTAACTACAGTGTGACAATAATTGGATATTTAAAGGATATATGCCACAAAGACTAATACATGTAAAAACAGATACAAAATTATTTGTAATTTAATTGAGAATCATTTAGTTTTTGAATCAGGAATTGTTTTTTATTCGAATCGGGACCACAAAAATCGGAATCGAATCAAATCAAATCAAATCAAATCAAATCAATTTATTTTTATAATGCCCAAAATCACAACAACAGTTGCCTCGATGGGCCACAGGTAAAAGCAGTTCAGATAACTGAATGCCCCTGTCCTTTGACCCTCCTTCGCGGCGAGGAAAAACTACAAAAAACCCCATGGGAAAAAGTAGAAACCTCGGGGAGAACCACAGTGAAGGAGAGATCCTACTCCCACGGACGGACAGGCTGCAGATTAACTAGGAATGACGCATCCACTTGGACTGTGGAGCCAGAACCACTCAAGAGGGAGGTGGCTTTAAAGAGTTCCTCCAGGCGGACGAGGAGCAGTCCACCAGTGTAGAGAGATCCTCCAGCAGGAGATGAGGAACAGTTAATCTAAAGTAGAAGGAGTTCGTCCAGGCAGACGAGGTGTGGCTAATCCAGCTGTCCAGGCGGGTGGCGCATAGATCGTCCAGACAGGTGGGGTGGGGGTCGTCACTGGAGCAGCCGCAGTGTCTGAAACAGTCTCCACTCCCCGGGGGAAGTGGAGAGAAAGAGAAACATGTGAACAGCAATGAACAGACTACAGTTGAAGTAATATTAAATATTGTTGATAGATAAAGTAGGAAGAACCAGAGGATAGTGTTCAAGCTGCCATACTTCCCCAGCAGAATTGCTCCAAGGGCAGCGTAGCTAAAACTGTAGGTTTTTATTTCTGTTCCTAACTGGCCTGACCATAAGCTATTTCAAAGAGGAACGTTTTGAGCCTGGTCTTAAATGTAGAGACTGTGTCGGCCTCTTTTACATGAACAGGGAGCTGGTTCCATAACATAGGAGCTTGGTAGCTAAATGCTCGACCTCCTACTGTGCTTTTAGAGACTCTGGGGACTAACAATAGTCCAGCATTTTGAGAACGAAGAGCTCTGTTTGGATGGTACGCTACTATTGCATCTTTGAGGTAGGATGGGGCCATATTGTTTAAAGCTTTATAAGTCAGGAGGAGGATTTTAAATTTGATTCTAAACTCAACAGGAAGCCAGTGAAGAGACTCCAACACTGGTGAAATATGATCTCTTTTTCTAGTACCTGTTAATAATCTTGCTGCTGCATTTTGAACCAGTTGAAAGCTTCTTATAGAGCTTTTAGGACACGCTGTAAGCAGAGCGTTACAATAGTCTAATCTGGATGTGACAAATGCATGGATGAGTTTTTCGGCATCGTCTCTGGGCAGGATTTTTCTAATTTTGGCTATGTTACGCAAATGAAAGTAGGCTGTTTTACAGGCTTGATTTATATGAGCTTTGAACGAGAGATCTTGGTCAAATAGGACCCCAAGGTTTCTTACAGTAGAGCTGGGGGCTACAGTGATATTGTCCATAGAAACTATCTGGTCAGATAAGGAGTCTCGCAGGTGCTTAGGGCCCAGCAGAATGACCTCGGTTTTTTCAGGGTTAAGGAGCAGATAATTAAGAGTCATCCAAGTTTTTATGTCTTTCACGCAGGCACTAAGTCTGTCTACTTGATGGGTCTGATCAGGTTTCATTGATAAATAAAGCTGAGTGTCATCTGCATAGCAGTGGAAGTTAATGCCATGCTTTCTGATGATCATACCTAAGGGCAGCATATAAAGAGTGAACAGAACTGGACCGAGTACTGAACCCTGCGGCACACCGTAGGTTACTTTAGAACATGGGGAAGATCTCTGGTTTACATTAACAAACTGGTACCTATCAGATAGATAGGATTTAAACCAGCTAAGGGCGGTTCCACTGACACCTACATCACATTCTAACCTCTGCAGTAGAATGTTGTGGTCGATGGTGTCAAACGCTGCGCTGAGGTCCAACAGAACCAGGATTGAGACCTGTCCATCATCAGCAGCTAATAACAGATCATTTGTGACTTTAACTAGTGCAGTTTCAGTGCTGTGGTATGCACGGAACCCTGACTGAAAAACTTCAAATAAATTATTGTCCTGCAGGTGGCGACAAAGCTGTTTAATCACAATTCTTTCAAGGATTTTAGAGACAAAGGGCAGATTAGAAATAGGTCTATAGTTTGCCAGTATGTCGGGGTCTAGATTAGGCTTTTTCAAAAGTGGTTTAACCACTGCATATTTGAAGGACTGAGGGACATAACCGCTTTCTAGTGAAGTATTTATTATATTAAGAATGGGATTTATAATTAGGGGAGAATTTCTTTGAGGAGTCTACTTGGGATTGGGTCTAAAATACAAGTTGATGTTTTGGAGGACATAATGACTGAAGTTATCTCTGCCTGATCAACAGCAGTGAACCTATCTAGTATTACTGAAGGATTTGTATGGGACACTAGCTTTGCAGTCTGGGCTTGCTCAGTACTGATAGTGGGAGTAATTGCATTTAGTTTATCTCTAATAGTTGTGATTTTGCTGTTAAAGAATAGAAGGAAGTCATTGCAGCTTAGAGTAACTGGTATTGAGGGTTCTACTGCGCTGTGACAGTTTGTCAGCCTGGCTACAGTGCTGAAGAGAAATCTAGAGTTATTTTTATTTACTTCTATTAAATTTGAATAATATCTGGTTTGAGCCTTACGCAGAGCCTGCTTATAAGACAGAAGGCAAGTTTTCCATTCTTTCAGGGATTCTTCTGTGTGGAGCGGCGTAAGGATCTCTCTAGTTTTCTTACCCTTTGTTTGTGAGAGCGTAGTTCTTCATTGTACCAGGGGGAGGCTCGTTTTGGCCTGATTACTTTCTGTTTAAGTGGAGCTGCAACATCAAGAGCAGATTTTAGAGAGTTGACCATTGAGTCAACAGAGTTATCAATAGCACTGGGACTGGCGCTGTTAACGACAGGATCACATGACGTAATATTAAATATTGGTTCTATTATTTCTCTGAACTTTAAAATAGATTTTTCAGATATTGTCCTTTTCATTATAGTTTTAGTCTGAGGAGCTGGATAGTCCTTAAGAATAAACTGAAAGGTAATTAGGAAGTGATCTGACATTATTGGGTTTTGGGGGAAGACATTTAGGTCACTAATCTCTATTCCATAAGTTAGAACCAGGTCCAGAGTGTGCTGTGACTGTGGGTTGGTTCATTTACATTTTGAGTGAAACCAATGCTGTCTAATAAAGCGCTAAAGGCATTACTGAGGCAATTATTTTCATTCACATGAATGTTGAAATCCCCAACCACCACGATATTTTCCCAGTCTAATACTAAATTTGATAGGAAGTCAAAGAATTCTGTTAAGAACAGCGAGTAAGGACCAGGAGGTCGATAGATTATTATGAACAGAACAGCTTTTTGGTTTCTCCAGTTTGGGCAGGTGATTGATAGGATAAGGCTTTCAAATGAGGAAGACTCATTATTAGTTTTGTTAATTTTAGGACTCAGGAGTAAACTAGAATGTGAAATTACTGCCACCCCACCTCCCCGGCCTGAGCTCCTGGCAGCTTGAAAGTTAACATGACTCTGTGTGGTGGCCTCATTTAATCTGACATAATCATCTTGTTGAAGCCAAGTTTCAGTTAAAGCTAAAAGATCAATATTATAATCGTTAATTAATTCATTAACTAAAAGTGATTTGGAGGAAATTGACCTAATGTTTAGCAATCCACATTTTACATGCTTATTTATTAGTTTATTTGTATCATGTGTAGGGATTATTTGTATTAAGTTATTTGGTCTGACACCTAAATTATCTGTATTTGGATCTGACTTATTGGCGTTATTTACACGAGGGACACGCACAGTCTCTATTTGCTTTGACTCTGAACACTTGATCTGTGACAGCGGGCGAGAGCTTAGCGACAGAGAAGAGACTCTGCACCCGGGACTCATATTTAGAGCGTCACTTTAGGCGACTAAGGCTATCGGCCAAATTTCGAACTAAAAGTGATGTACCCTCCGAAGTCGGATGGATGCCATCCCTGCGTATGAGCCCGGGCTTTCCCCAGAACGCACTCAATTGTCAACAAAGACTACGTTGTTTTGGGGGCACCAACTAGACAACCAGCAGTTGAATGCTGAAAAGCGGCTGTACATTTCAGCATTGACCCGATTGGGGAGGGGACCAGAAAATATTACGGTGTCTGACATCGACTTCGCCAATTCACACACCGCTCCAACCTGCAATTTGAGCACTTCTGATTGTCTCCGCCGGGTGTCATTACCACCTCCGTGAATCACGATACGACGGAACCTCTGACTACTCTGTTTTAAAAGCCTAAGGTTTCCTTCGATGTCACCCATTCTGGCCCCCGGATAACACCTAACTGAGGCTGCTGGCAGCTTCACGTCTCTGACTATGGAACTTCCAATCACCAGAGTGTCACGTTCGGCGGGCGTGTGATCGCCGAGTGGGGCAAACCTATTGCAGACGGAAGCTTATGGTGCACTAAAGGCTGGCGTTTAGCGCATCGATCCCTCCGAATCTGTCACAAATCTATCCCTGTCTTGTTCCTGGTCTGGTCGGCTGCGGGAGGCGCTGGGGGCTGGTCTTATCCTGAGGCTTAGCCTTGCTACCGCTAACACTGCTAACCATGCTAACACTGCTACCTGCGGCGCGGTCCGGTAAACCTGATGCTACGACCTGGCTATAGCTAGACTTTAGCTTCTCCACAATGCGGATCCGCGCTTCTAACTCTGTAACCCTGGCTTCCAAAGCTACCACTACGCTACACTTCACGCAACTCTCCCTGTCGTCAGTGAAGGAAGCAGGGTTCTGACTCAACATATGACAACTTGAACAGGTAAGGGCGAAAGAGGCGGAGGATGGGCCAGCCATGGCGCTAGTCGGCTAGGCTAGCTCCGGTTGATGCTAGCGGGCAGGGGGGGGATTTAATCCACGAAGTACTGAACAAAGTGAGCTAAATGAGGCTCCGGGTTGTTTAGGGAGCAATTAAACTTTCAATTATGTGTAGGAGGGTAAGATAGTTTTTGTATAATTCGTGGATTAACAATAAAGTGTGGAGAACGATCAACTCGCAAACGCAGAATAGACTCACCGGATGTGACGTCGAATGGACTCAAAGATTCACACCCGTAATGATCAGACTCAAAACGCTTCTGCTCACATCCTGATCATTACAACTGCGTTCTTATTAGGTCTGTACAAGTTGGCAATAGTTTATGTTACCTATGGCATTTCCTCTGCAGCCAGTAGATGTGAAATTAAAGGGAAAATATTCTTCTCTTAGTGACTTTGAGCTTTTAACCATGTTCTAACGATGTTCTGTCATCAAAAACATACCTGGAGCTGCATTCACCTTCATTCACACTATTCTGAGGAATGTTGGTCAGAAAATCCTCTTCCTCCGACAAAAATATTTCCCGCTGAACTCCCTCAATCAATGACATTTTTCCTTCACCTATCCAAGAATCTTTTGCTGTTTTAAGTCCTTAAATCAACGTCAGACTTGTTCTGAGTATTTCTGCCGTCTAAACACGATCATTACAAACTAACTCGCTCACTCGCATCATTAACGCATGCTTATGCTTGTGTAAGTGCAGTGCAGCCAGTAGATGGCGCCTAAGCTTAGGAAGCACCAAGGCAAACTGCAGAGACATTTTGTTCAGCTTTTTTGTTGCTTTGTTTCACTTAAGGCACTCAAGAGCATGTTCAAAGGCTAATAACAATACAAAAAATGCATAATATTTTTCCTTTAAGTCATTTAGGTATACAATTTGTTGTTCAAAGGCTACAAATAATGCATAATATTTGTCCATTAAAAAAGGATTTTAGGCCATAAATGATTAAATAATTTGTACTATTGCTTATATAGACTTAATAAAAAAAAAGGTTAAAACACAAATGTTCTTGAAAAGTGTTACATACAGAGCTGCTGCACATGCCGTCCCAGCATGCACCACCAAACTCCACTCTACTGGCACACCAGGATGTACAAATGATTGATGGTAGTAGTAAGACCAAGCACTTTACTGGATTTAAAAAGCTCCAGGTCGACAAAAGAATAGGATTTCTGCAACTAAACTGGACTGTGGTGAGTCAAGCCTCATATCAAGCCAGTTACAAATGTATTTCTGGACTGCTCTGGGGTTTCATTTGGGGAAATGTTTAACCATCGTCTCAAAATAATTAAAAATCTTTATTAAGATAAGTGCATTGGAGGATCTAGTAACCGTTAATTAAGCAAGAGAGTCATTTGAACAGAAAAAACGATCACAAATGTCTTTTTAAAACACTGTTTGCAATTGACTGTTTAATAAAATCACAAACTAAAGTTAAACCAACGATTTTCAGGTGAATTAGTCTCTGTCATGTACAGCAGCTTCACGAGTGTTTTCATTATTTTATCAAGATAACATTATTTTAATTGTCAATATCAATAAACATTACATGTACAGTGCATTATAATAAAGTGTATTTCATCTCCAGGGACACTTTTTGATAATATTAGAAGATTTTGCTCGCAAGCTACCCTATCTATTCTTTTAAAAAGCACAGTAAGGGTCACTAATTAGTAATATGACTAGCTTTTTTTTCAGGTACATCTAATAATCAGGTATATGAACTAGTTCTGTTTTTCACGTTTCAAAACATCCCCTTTAAACATTTGACACAATTAAGTAGGAGGAAAGCATCTGTACAACTCAGAGCTGTGTTTAATAGTGAAAGTAATCGCAAGTAAGCAAGTAAGAACAAGGGAACTCAAGGGATTGGGACTGAAAAGCTGTGCGGCCTTAAGAAAACCACTAAATGCAAAAATGGCTTGAATTTGCTCAGGAGCGTAAAGACAGGACTCAGAAGCGATGGGAGGTGATGTGCGATCTGATGAAAGTATGAGCATTTCCATAAGAACAATGGGAGGGAAACTCAAGGCCGCACAGCTTTTCAGTCCCAATCCCTTAAGAAAACCACTACTCAGAGGCTAACTGCAAAAGAGGCTTCAATTTGCTAAGGAGCGTAAAGTTTGGACTATTGAACAATGGAAGGGTGGGCTGACGAGTCCATGTTTTCCCTGTTAAAGATCTGAACCCCATCGAGAATCTTCGGGATGTGCTACAAAAGGCTTTGAGCTGCCTAGATATTCATGGAAAATGAGCGCAACATCAGGTTAAAATGAATCTTTTGACATCGCAGAAGCTCATTTAAACATTGATACAGCGAATGTGAGCTGCAATCAAAGCTAAATGCGCTCCAACCAAATATAAAGAGTGTGTGACCTTTATTTTCTATGGTGAACCTTTTTCTTGTTTTGTTTTTTGGCCAGGTATATGAAAGATAACCTTGCGTCATGTCAAGGCTCCCTTTTTTGTCTTTTCTCTACCTCACACGTAAATGCTAGATGCAGAATAATGCATGTTTATCAGCTATTTATGCTTTTACTTTAAAGTCTCTGTAGAAAAAGAAAAGACAAGTTCAGAGTTCTCGTAAATATGCCCTACTACTATTCCATTTGAAAAGCTTACAAATCTTCTCTCTTTACACTCGTCATGCCATCGTTGGCAGCCTTTTGTTTCTCGATGTTGATTGCCCCATCATTTGCCAGCTAGTCCGAGACAAATGATGACCTTTTCTTATTCAACCTGGAGCGAAGAATTATGTTTCAGTAGTGCCGGAGCTAACCTTTGTTCACGCCGAATGAACTGTATGAGTGAATGGATGAACTGGAGCTGTACATTTGCCTGATAAATAGTAGTATTAGTTCTGAGTATTGAACTATAACATTAGTAGTCCATAGTCCAATAGTCCATTATTTTGTTCATTGTAAACTGCAACATTGAGCTAAAATGGCGTAGTAACAGAAATCCATTGACTTCCTGTTCAAAACTGCAAAACTGAAAAGCTCTTCATAATGACAGTTTGTGTTTCTGCTTTTGAAAAGTGACATTTTAGAACCCGATGTGTATCACTCAGTCTGAATTTTTACAAATAAACACACTAACAGGATGTGGGCGGGGACAGAGGGTAGGTGAAAACAGGACTTTTGAGAGCACTGGAGCCTCTGTTGCAGGACAATACAGGATTAACAAACAAGCAGGAATCAATCAAAATACAACTTGTGTGAAGTGAATAAATTAATGATGAGGAAACACTGTTGAAAAATAGTTGAAAGGTCAGTAAAGTTGACTTTGCATTATATGTTTCCTATAAAATATACTTACATTCTATGTAAGATAGACCTATATAAGATATAAGTCTATTTTACATAGAATATTCATACAACATTTCATTTTCTTCAGTGTAGGAGGTTGGTGGGACAAACCTTGCTGTTATTGTGTCACTGTGGGACATTCAGGCAAAGCGGTAGTATTTTCATGAGACAAGCAGAAAATGTACAAATGCGCAAAGAATTTATTGGTAGAAATATGGCAGTAGAGTGGTGGTATCAGTACTATTGGAGCATGCAACACACAGTCTCGATCAAACGTTTAAGACCATAAAAAAATTTTCTCATCAGAAAATAAAACTTTATTCCACCTTTCAATGTCCCATGTTTGTGTCTCTTGTAAAGTCCAAGCTGCGGTTCTGTGGCGTTCAAGGAGACGAGGCCTTTAAAGACATTTTTTGTTTTTGAATCTGTTTTTGTTTTTGAAGCCCTTCAGTGTCAGATGTGTCTGATGGTTATTAGGCTGGTTAAAGGTATGTGGTCTTTTTATCATTCGACTGGTCTTAAACATTTGTGAATGCTACTGACCCCTGCTCCAGTCCAAATCTCTCCATCAGAAACAATAAAAAAAAACCTGAACCACAGTAAGACATAAAAACCTGTCTCCATGGAGACAAGCCGATGACATCGCTAGGCCAATAAATGTCTTGTTAAGGTTCAAGTCACCACCAATGTTCATTTTGGTCTTCTTTTGAAATATCCACAAACTTAGAGGGCGGCAGTAGCGCAGTAGGTAGAGTTGGCGCCTTCTGATCCGAAGGTCGGCGGTTCGAATCCCACTCCAGACATGGAGTAGTTGGTGGTCAGATCCCTGACCCGCGGGTTGGTGGTGCGATTTCAGCTCCTTCAGATGAATAATGCCGTTGTGTCCTTGGGCAGGACACTTAACCCACCTCGCCCCCAGTGTCTGCGTACACTGGTGTTTGAATGTGTGAGTGGATGGGTGACTGGTTCCTTGATGTAAAGCGCTTTGAGTGCCTTAAAAAAGGTAGAAAAGCGCTATATAAATGTGACCATTTACCATTTTATTTAGATTATATCTAAAATACAATAAATGTACAACATTATCTCCTTGTTTATTTTTTCTTTAAAAAGAACCTACATTTGTAGGGTTTGTTGAGGTTCAAGTCTTGCACAAATTGTTAAAGGACCATTCAATTAACCACAAAAGGGAGAAACATCATTTCATACTTTATTTCACACTCTCTTTTGGAGTTCATTTATAATACTAATACTAATATAGACGATAAGAGCAAACGCAATCTTCTGTAAAGATGAAAACAGAACAATTACCGGTAAGCCCAGACTGTTTTTTTGCTCCTTGTCATTGGCCACCGTGCTATAGTTTCACAGTAACAGATTTAAAAGCGCAAGCACTGAGAAATTGAGATCCACTATCTTTTTTGCTAAAAGGAATGAAATATAAATTCAAATATATTATATGAAATAATATGAAATATATTCAGCGTAGAGCTCACAGTGGAGAGTGAGGCGACCACGTCCAGCTAATATGTGTACAGAATGAACCAAAAAACTGAAACCTGGTTCTGTCCATTTTTCAGATTTAAATGTCCCAAATATGTGCAATTTGAGCTGTTTTTACACATAAAATACTTAGTTTCTATATGAAAATGTAGTGTCTCACCTTCATTTGATCCCATCGACCTGGCGGCTGGTGGACCTTTCATACTGTCATTAATTCCATGTACTTTGTGTGCTCCGTGTCCCCCGTCAGCTGGCCCCAGACGACGCGTGGAAGTGCCCCCACTGTAAGCAGCTGCAGCAGGGCGTGGTCAAGATGAGCCTGTGGACGCTGCCCGACATCCTCATCCTGCACCTGAAGCGCTTCAGGCAGGTGGGCGAGCGGCGGAACAAGCTGACCACGCTGGTGCACTTCCCCCTGAGTGGGCTGGACATGACGCCCCACGTGGTCCCCTCGCACCGCCAGCACCCACCCAAGCACCCGGCCCAGCACCCAGCCACGCCGGGCGGCAAGCAGGGCGCCGGGAGGACCAACGGCTCGGCCCCTCCGGAGTTTCTGTACGACCTGTACGCCGTGTGCAACCACCACGGAGGCATGCACGGAGGACACTACACAGGTGCGGTACACTAATAACTGAAGTAATTAGTCCAGTTTGGGACTGAGGGTACATTCACGATACACTTTTGATTTGAATCAGGGTTCGATTGCCTGGAAAGTCTGGTTGGGTAATTGTAAACACGCAATCAAACTCAAAATCAAACCAAAGAAGCAAACTTGGAAAAAAGTTGGAAAGGTGGCTCTTGAGCTACAGTTTAGTTTAGTCTTTATTGAAGGGACAATGTAAGATACATTAAGTTTAAAAAGAAAACAGAGATGTTCTGCACCAGATTATAGCTAGATAGCTAGTTTCCGTCTCCAGTCCCTAATTTACAGGAGTAAAAATACATCATTTAAGCTAAACAATAAGACCATTATTTCATAGCGCCATCTGACACAAACACTCTCACAAACATCTCATTCATGCCTTAGCATTGGGTTCAAAATTTTAACACATTCACACTCGCATTATAATTCAGTCCTATTTCTTTCAGTAAAAGGTTAAAAATCTTACACATACTAAAATTACAGTTTTACATCAACAATTTTATATTTACAATAATATTTACATCGAATGTAATGAAACATCAGGAGCTGCTTTGTTCAATGTTCACATGCCTGATTGTTCCACAGCCACTTTTTCACTTCTACTGTAAATGTTGGGTAGTTTGTTAGATTTTTTAATTCAGTTGGAAGATTATTCCACTCTTTTATTGCGTTATAAGCAAATGCTGATTGTGCAAATGAGGTTTTTCGGTCATGCTGCAGGGCAAATCAGACTTTTTTGCTAAATGTGACCTGGATCTGTTTTTATTTTATTCATGACCATGTGAACAGCTCGAATCAGATTTTTTTCAAATGCGACCCAGGCCACTTTCATTCGTGGGACTAAATCTGATTTGAATCTGATCTATTGCAAAGTGATTGCTGTGTGAACTGGCCGGTCACATTAATCTGACTTCTGCGCTGAAATTAACGCTGAAATTTACACAAGAAAAGACAGGAATTAAACAGATTAAACCGTTAAATGCTGCCAGGCAACAGCACTGAGCTAGAGAGTGCAAAGAAAAAGTCACGTTACAAACTGAATTGGTTTTGTAAAAATAAAATATCAACTTTTACTGATTTAAGACAAACGATAAAGATGACTATAGGCTTGTACTGACAAATGCTTCCTTATTAGTTTGTCTTATAATGTGAAAGAGCTCGACTCCTGGTTTTGTCCCATTCTTCTCCACATCAGACACTTCAGGGCTGTTAAAACTGATTTGAGTCACGTTTTATTTGTAATGTGAACGGCCTCCTGGTTTGTGAATGCAAACAAACCAGAGAGCGAGACAAAAGGTTGAAGTGACCCATGCTGAGACGCATATTAGGCTCAGAATCAAAACAAACCTCTGTTCGGAGATCGTTAACAGGACAAAAGACACGCAGAAAGACGTGAAAATAACTGTAGCAGATCTGATTTAATTATAAATATTTGTGATCATGCAAAAATATATCACCATTTTTATAAAGCTAAATGGAACCAAACATAAAAAATACAGCTTTAAAGTGGAAAAAGTGGCCCGTGTTCTTCCATTATTATTATCAAGTAAATAATAAAAGATGGATATTTTTATCACATGGCCATCCTGAGCGAGCCTTGGGCATTCAGCTCGTACTCGACTACTGATGTGAACACATGTCCGTGCTCGGAGTCCTCGACAGGAGGTGTGCACGTGCAGCAGGTTGTGTACTTGTGGGGCAGGTTGTGCACATGTGGGGCAAGTGGTGTACATGTGCGGTATGTGGTGTACATGTGGGGCAGGTGGTGTACATGTGCGGCATGTGGTGTACATGTGGGGCAGGTGGTGTACATGTGGGGCAGATTGTGTACATGTGCGGCATGTGGTGTACATGTGGGGCAGGTGGTGTACATGTGGGGAAGAAGGTTGTACACATGTGGAGCAGGTTGTGTCAATGTGGGGTGGCAGGTTGTGCACATGTGGGGCAGGTTGTGTACTTGTGAGGGGGCAGGTTGTGCACATGTGAGGAGCAGTTTGTGCACATGTGGAGCAGATTGTGTACATGTGGGGCAGGTGGTGTACATGTGGGTCTGATTGTTCACATGTGGGGCAGGTGGTGTACATGTAGGGCAGGTGGTGTACATGTGGGTCTGATTGTTCACATGTGGGGCAGGTGGTGTATATGTGGGGCAGGTGGTGTACATGTGGGTCTGATTGTTCACATGTGGGGCAGGTGGTGTACATGTGGGGCTGATTGTGCACATGTGGGGCAGGTGGTGTACATGTGGGGCTGATTGTGCACATGTGGGGCAGGTGGTGTACATGTGGGGCTGATTGTGCACATGTGGGGCAGCTTGTGCACGTGTAGGAGGATAGGCTGTGCACATTTGGGGCAGGTTGTGTGCCTGTGGAGCAGGTTTTGCGCATGTGAGTGGGTAGGTTGTGTCCACGTGGGTCAAGTTGTGTACATGTGGGGGGCAGGTTGTGCACATGTTGAGCAAGTTGTGCACATATGGGGAAGGTTGTGTGCATGTAGGGAAGGTTGTGTGCATGTAGGGAAGGTTGTGCACATGTTGGGTAGGGGGTGCACATGTGGGGGTGCAGGTTGTGTACATGTGGGGCAGGTTGTTTGCATGGGGGGCAGGTTGTGCACATGTGGGGCAGAGAATGAATCCAAACATTGCTAAAGTCCCGCTCTAAGTCTGTTCAGGTGACACAGATCAGGCAGACTTCGGCACATTTCATTGGCTGATTGTGAGCAGCGCCGCCTACAGGTGGAGCTGTGGTTGGACTGATGACCACACCACAACCACCACAGTCACAGTTAGATCTGTAAGACTGAACTAAAACCGGACTTTTTTCAGCGCGCCTCGGCCCCGCCTCCACAGCCCCAGCTCAGAGCGGCTTACTTTTCTCACTCTCCAGAATTCAGCCTTTCAGTGCCGGTGGTGCTGACACAGTAAATGTGCAGAATAACGGGCAGAAAGTGTGTTTACATCATAAAAACACAAAGAACAGGACAGAGGAGTGTGGCTGGAAAAGCAGAACTCTGAGCGGGCGCGTTCATGTGTCGTACAGGTGTGCGCTGAAGTCAGATTTGTGAATGTGGGTGTTTGACTATTGTCCCGCTTTACTGCTTTATGTTACTTTACCACTAAGTTCATTTAAGATGAATTACAGTGGAGTGCGATGGCGGAGGAGGAGTCGTACGAGCGGCGCGTTCATGTGTCGATACGCACTTAAAAGCAAAGCACTGAAATCATACGCCTGTTACTGAGCAACGATATAAAGAAATATGACTTCATATGAAGAGAGGGTTTATTATTATTGCCTTTAAAAGTCCCAGATGCCCTGCACCTGTCACGCACATGCAGTCAGAATATAATGGTGGATAAAAATGGCTCATGATGGATTGTTTGGGACCCTGTCCGTCATAATGATGGGCTGGAATTATTTCTGTTGTGTTATTTGTCTGTCTTTGTCCTTTTCGGTTTGTCTCCGTCTTTGTCTTTGTCCTTGTCTGTCTTGTCTGTCTTGTCTGTCTTGTCTGTCTTGTCTGTCTTGTCTTTTGATCAATTTGTTTTTTTGTATTTAACCTTTTTGTTTTGTCTACTTTGTGTGTGAGGAAAGCACATGTTTTGCTGATTATCTGTAGCCCTGTCTTCCCAGAAATATGCAATCCATGAAAATCACAAATAAAAACAATTATACATTTAAAAAAAATACATTTGGGGAGTCTGGAACCGCTAATACCTGCACAAACTAAAACCACTTTGCGTCCTTTATGTGGGAAATGCAGCATATTGTAGTTTTTGGCGCATACTAAATATATTAGAAATAATTCTCAATATTGACCGTAAATTGAAACCGTGCATTGTTGACTTGTTGTTGCACATGAATATTGTACATTTTGCACAAACAACAACAACCTGGTGCTTGGAGCGCAGTGAAGTGTTTGGAGCAGATTAAAAATTAAATATGATTTAAAAAATAATTAGTCAGGCAACATAATAGAAGGGGGGAAGGTCCAAACACTCCTTCGCGTTAATGTAAAGTGACATGCAGTAATCCTCACCTAAAGCATGTTTCGTAGCACTGATTAATTAAACGAGGGCACATGACTTCTGTATTTGCATGTGTTTAACTGCACAGAGAGCCGCTTAATCCAATTAAATGTGCTTTGATTCACGGTTCAAATTAAAGTGAGAGTGAGAACAGATACCGGATAAAGTAACTTATGCATTTGAGAAAAAATTACAGCATCAAACATTCAATTAAACAAAGACATAATTACGGCACAACCAAATAAATGTACCATTTAATCCAGGGCTGTTCAATTTAAAGCCCAGGGCCCAGATGAGGATCGGCCCTCAACCCAGCTTTAACAATATAGAAATATTTAACCTCTTAGTCCTAGTTTAGACATGGTTTAGTCCTGGTTAAGACCTAGTTTAGACCTGTTTTAGTCCTGGTTAAGACCTGGTTTAGACCTGGTTTAGTCTTGGTTTAGTCCAGGTTTAGTCCTGGTTTAGTCTAGATTTAGTCCTGGTTTAGTCCTGGTTCAGTTCTGCAGATGTTTTTATTTTTTGTATTTCAAAAGCCTTGGAAATGTTTCTGGCCCCGAGGACAAAACCATCCGAAAAATCTGGCACTCTGTAAAATACAGTTGAATAAGTCTCTCGAACTGGTCCATTTTCATATTAAATCCAAACATAAGTCTTTCCGGTTTTTTGAATGTCCGTAACAATTTCAATCCAGTCCTTGACAGTTTAGTTTGAGTCATCCATTTCTTTGTAATGGCTTGCTTTCCTGCCGCCAAGAGTACACTCCACAAATAACCATTCATTGTGTTCATGGTTTCGAGGCTCCTGAAACAGAGTGGGATGTGGGTGCCAAATACAGTCTGGAGTGCTTTGTTAATCTCAGTCCAGTATTTTTAGGACGATCCCAAAACACATGATGGGCTTCTTGGCAACTACAGTTTCTCGGACAGTTCGTCTTTCCCTGTGAGTAGTCAGCACTTTGACATGATGTAATAAACAAGGGTGACAAAGTGCCATTACGTGTGAAGTGCGGATCTGTGGCAAGAAGAGGCGGGTAGGAAGTGAGCGGGTGGGGCAGAATGAGGTGATTGTCCCGCCTTATTTTACCGGTAAATCACTTAAAGTGCCATGTTGGACTACTTATGTCACTAAAATACGGATATGATAAATATATTGAAAGTTTTGCTATATACATTTTATTTATAGCTATTTTTTAGTTTTGTATTATCACTTCCTGGTTGAGGAAATTATTATGTACACTGGACACTGGGCTAAAACTCATTTATTTGTCACAATTTTATTTAATCTGACAAATGAAAATATATGTGAACACCTTTTATTTTGTTGAATTCATGTTTAAAGGCCCTGTACCTGAATTTTATTGTTCTGAAATGTGAAAAACAGATCTAGTTCATGTTTAAGTCTTTACATCAGTCACATGTATCTCTCACTTTCCTACTACAGTCCCAGCATCCTAAATATTCCCCTCCATGAGTTTAGAAGTACTTTTCACGAGTTTCTGAGCCCAGGCCATCACAGGCCGTCCCAAAGCTAACAAACATAGCATGCTAATGGGGCACTTCCTACTCTCATTGGCAAAAATTCTCTATAAATTGATGAAGGCTAAAAGTTGTCCCGGTTCACAACAGTAAAAATCAGGTACGGGCCCTTTAAAGGGTCAAAAACATTTATACGTTTATTTTGGGTAAATTATGCATAACCTTCGGATGGAATAAGTCTGAGTCTGCCTAGTGTGATTATCAATTAGTTTTTACTTCCTATAACTACTACTTGATTGGTGCAAAACTATATATGTTTTAATGTACAATAGGTATTTTTACACCAAATAAAATCAACATTAGAAAATGGTTAAAAACCTGTCATACGCACTTTAACCAAACACATGCTGATATCAGAACATATCATATCAACAACAAAAGCATGCACAATACATGACAGCACTGTTAAACCAGAGCCAAATGGCCCAATAGATATTAAAATACTGCACTTGACTGATGTAAAACGCTCTAAACGCTCCTGGCACTTCTGCCATCGTCATCTGTTTTTAATTTCATCACAAAGAGTCACACACAAAACAATACATATCCATAACATCCACTAGTTTTCTGCATATTTCGTTGTGTGTATTGCACCTGTCTAACTGTACTTCTGATTGCTCACATTTATTTGATTTATTTTTCAGCCAATCACCGTGTCTAATTCATTGTTTTGCTCCTGTCCACTTCCCCAGTCAATCAGCTTTTGAAGTTGGCTTCCACAGATTATTTAAATTATACAAACAATAAATACAGACAGACAACTGTAGGTCATCACAAAACAAAGTGCTCAACAGTGCTGATAAAAAAAGATGCATAAAATAATAAAAGGAGCCACTAAAACATTGAAATTATTTATAAAAAAGAATCACACAGATGAACAATTAAGATGCGGTTTACAGCATATTTAACAATCAAACCGCTTGTTTCAGAAGTGTGTTTCTATTTTGGGACCACATACCTCTGTTATTGCGTGCGCTTTGCTGAACAATCGCAGCAGGGCGCCGCTCGGGCCTAATAATGTAATACACAATTGGCCTTGAACTCTTGTCTCACCTTTTTTATTGATTCACAAGCACTCTCACCCAAGATTACACAGTATTCGCTTTTGTGTTGCACTTTACTGTACAACCTTGAAAGTCACAAGCCCCATGCTCTTGTCCTTCAGCCTACTGTCGGAACTCTGTGGACGGTCAGTGGTACAGCTTCGACGACAGCAGCGTGGAGAGTGTTCCAGAGGGGGAGGTGTGCACACGGGGAGCCTACCTTCTGTTCTACCAGCGCAGGGACTCCATACCCGTGTGGTCAGCCAGCTCCTCTCTCAGCGGTAGGTCCAAGCCAATCCCCCAGAGGAAGACCGGAAGTTAGAGGCTTGACAGTGGTGGAAGAAGTACTCAGTTTGAATGCTTAAGTAAAAGTACAGATGCAGGAGGGAAAAAATACTCAAGTGGAAGTAAAAGTCAAAATCTGCTTAGTTAAAGTTTTGAAGTACCAGTTTAATAATTTACTTTAAGGCTAAAATGTAAAAGTATTTCACACAGATTTTGAGAATCAATTAGGTGCCAAGTGCTGCGATTTTGATAAAGAATTGCACTGATTTTTGGTCAGCAGTAGCAATTCACAGAGAGAGAACAATACAGGGAGAAAAATAAAATAAAAAACCCCACATGGCATCCAAAGAGAAAGAAAAGGCATAAAAAGTCCCACATTTAAAGGACAAATATTACCCAAAACTGACTTTTTGAGCTTTTAACCCTTTTCTAACATTGTTCCGTCATCAAAAACATACCTGGGGTAGCATTTAGCTTCATTCACGCTAGTTTGATGAATCCTGGTTTGAAAATCCTCTCCCCTTTGACCATCAAAATACTGTGACGTGACTCAGAGAATCTTCTTTTCTGTTTTTAAGTCTAATCACAGCTCAGGACTGCTGACATTAGAAAACATTGTATATGTACTGTATTAATTTGTGTAATTGCGTCTGCAGCCAGCAGACGGAGCCACAGCTTTGTTAACATGGCGTCGCCCAAGGCAGTGATAAAGTTATATTTGTATTTTTAGTTCTAAAACATAAGATGTCAAAGTAAAGATACTCAAGAGTTTGTTTAAAGGCCAATAACCATACAAATAATACATAATATTTGTCCTTTAAGTACTAATTCTGTTAGTACCAAGTCTGTTGGTAAATCAACTAAATACATTTTCAAATTGAGTCCAAATGTCACAACAGTAGCAATTCCAATCAATTTTCATGTTTTGTTTTTTTCCGAATTAATCTCATGTGTACATTTTTATTCGGTCAAACCCAGGACCCTTGAACTCAAAGCTTTAGACAGGATGTCATTATGAACAAGTTATAAATAGCCCCTAAAACAGCCTAAAAAGTACCTTCTACTTTTGTGTCCAGTTAAAAAATGTAGTGGAGTAGAAAGTACACAAACCTGCTCTGATCTGTAGTGAAGTTAAAAAAAAAAAAGTAAAATGCACCCATAAAGAACAGATAAATAAAAGATAATAGATGAGCAAATCCTGACGCAATTGACATTTACGTCCCACACAAATGCTAAATTAACTGTGCCCCATGGACCGTATGACTGCGTAACTATCCATTTACACCAAAATGTGAGTTAGGTAATGTGCAAATTAAGCTCTAAGCGGTAATGTCTGATTTATCACAACTTGTTGGGTAAAAACTGTGTGACAACCTGTCAAACGCAGCAGTAATAACAATATTTAATAGGTGACACATTGCCTGGACTGATTGGAGTGGAGCATTATTTTTATATTTGAAACTGAGAAAAACAATTAAAATGTTCATTGCAAAATTCAGTGTCTGAAATTCAAAATCTAAAAAATTAAAACTTTTTTCTGAATAAAAAATGTGACAGAATGTTTGACCCTCTTCCGATTTATTTGTAGTAGAGTGGGGCCCATGCGCGGCTTCTTGCCCAGGGCCACCAAATTTCTGTTGACGACCCTGATTCCATATTTGTCCCTGAAAATGTGTGACGTCTTCAAAGGTTCCACCAGCTCGTCTGCCTCTGACCACTGGCTGGTGCGGCTGACAGGGGGCAGCAGTGAGCGGGACAGTGTGGGGTCCGGAGGGGCACTGTCCGGGCCCCTGGGAAGCACAGCAGCCCCAGAGTCGCCGGAGCTGCCCGTGTTTGGGGACGAGCCTCACAAGTCAGAAGACACCAGTGAGTATGGAAGGTTTGCCGTTAAAAGAAGGACTACAGTAAAGCATGACAGAGTGCACAATATAAAAGTATTCTTTATTTCTTGCATGAATAAAGTTATATTATTATTATTATTATTCATTGACACATTTAAGTATTTCCTAACCCCAGATTGATGTGTGTAGCACTCTGAATTGACTTCTTCTCATTATTGATCTCGAATGGCCCATGGTGTTATCAATTAGTAAGAAGTAAGGACTGTCAGCTGAGTTTTGCTAATCACAGCATCCAGTTAACAAGCTTCGATATTTAAACAATGTGTAGCAACATAGTTACTGTTTCTTATGCTTGGGGCCTTGTTAGCAATTATTGATAAAATGTTTTTGCCAGAAAATGTAAGCTTTGTGCTCTAGGAACCGTACAGCATGGATTTTAGTCAGTTTGAACACTCAAAGCTCGTGACAATCCAGCTTGTAGCGCAAGTTTAAAGCTGTTTGATTAAAGCCGGGATACCTCATTTTCACACAGCAAAAGCAGAAGTAAGTGTTTACATGTGTCTAACTACTTCCTAGCTCTCAAAAACCCTTTGGCACATTGTTAATATCGACAAGCATTCATTTTCGAGCAGCTTTTTTCAGACGGTGAAGTGAAATTCCTGCTACCGCCCCAAGCACAGCCAATCAGAGAGCTCATTATTACTTTTTTCCCGGATTGACGAGACAGAATACTTTTTTAGATAGGCTACAGACAGTGTGTAGCGGTTTCATTTTGTTACAAAGTGCTGTTTTTACGATGTAAAATCTTTTGGGTAATACAAAAAAAAGTCAGGTACCCCAGCCTTAAAGCAGAACTAAGTAACATTTTTACCTTATTTAAGTTTCTGTGGCGGTTGCATATGTATTTTCGGAGCGTTTGAAGAGTCTGTCGTCTCCCCCTGCTGTCTTTGCGCGGAAAACTAGCTGCAACATTTGCCGACATCAACCCAAAGACAACTCTCCTCAGAAACCCGACTCTTTTTTTATATTTAGAAACATGAAATGGTTTTGTATGTGATTGTACATCCTTATTTCAATAAAAAAAGAAGAAAAGAAAGAAAAAAAGCAGTGTATTTCGCTGAAGTTACTTAGTTTTGCTTTAAGCCATGGGACTTTTAATTATTGAACTATTTATTTCTCATTTTATCATACTGAATATTGTTACAATTGGTCCCCCATTGTCTACTATTTATAATTCTACAGCATCCTTGATTTTGAATTGCAGCTAATTTCACAGTCATCACTAAACCTGCTTTAACTGCTCGACTATTTGCTGCTCTAAAACACTTATAATTAACGCAGTGCTCTTTAACACAGGGTGCAGTGTGTGGGATTAGAAACAAAGTGAGGAGTACTTAATCATTTGAGCCTATTGAACACGTACTTAAGACCCCAAGTATCTGTAACAGCAAAGTCTTTCAAACAACACTTTTGAGGTCAAATGTACAGTATGTTCATTATTCTGCCTCAGGTCAAAGGACAACACGTCTTTGTGAAAAGTACCATCCATGAGAGAGAGTGTTAGCTTATCGTTTCTCTAAATCCTACACACTGCACACCCAGGCTGTAGCTGTAGTAATGCCTTTGTCTCATGCTGTTTCTAGATGGCTTTGACACCAAGTCGTTTGTTCGCGGGACTCAAGGCCGAAGCGTAAGTATGCGGTCCCCCACTAAGTCCAAGGATCCGCTGAGCAGGGTCCTCCCACTCCGCTGGTCTCTGGCGTCCAGGGACCGCCTCAAGTCCCACCCGCAGACACCGCCGACTCCGCAGCCCGGAGAGCTCGTGGAGTACCTTGAATCTGGCCGAAGACCGCGATGCACCAAAGAACCCATCGTCTCACTGGTCACTACCCCTCCTCTGAGAACCGCCCATGGAAGAATGTTGCAGTCGGGGTTCAGTTCCCCAAACGGAAGCATTATTAGCGCTAGCATGGACTCACCAAGGATTCCAGAAGGGCAGAGGAGGACTTGTTTCGAGAATACGTTGAGATCTTCCAAAAGGCTGGACCAAGGAAGGACTTTGGATTTCGGGCTTCCAAAAGGGGTTATGTTTGACAATGCTTTCAGCCACAGTGCTCCAGCCAGCCGAGATTCTACTCTTCGGAGAAACAGAATTCCAAATGGTGCCTCCGCCAAGACGCAAAAAGATTTGTTACACATGGTCCTAGATCCTGAGGACAAGAGTGGATTTAGCGTCCACGACAGAAACAGCCATGAGAGTCTATTGTCATTCTTCAAACCTGGATTTATAAAGAAAGACATTCCCCGGTCTCCATTTCAGAGTCAGGACAGGCGGTTAAACGGTAAACCTGCTTCCACCGATTTGTCCAAACTGTCCTATTCCAACGGGATGATATACACGGATGATCGGAGGTCAAACGGCATTCCCAATGGGAGGTTGGTGAACGGACGGACTGCGCTGCACAGTGGGGACCTGGAACACGCTCACAGCTCTTCAAACCTGCTGCTGGGCAGATGTGCGTCCCTCCAGAGGAGTGGGGGGACAGTAGGGGGGGCCGTGGCTCAGCGCGCCACCCTCGCAGACAAGCCCGGATACAACACCCTGCAGTGGACGCGATACAGCAGCACGTCCTTGGGTAGGCCTCGAAGGACAGGACACAATAAGGGGAAATGTCAACATTTGCCATATGAATTACAAATGAGAAAACACAAAAAACCTATTCAGTAAATACTGAAGGTCCTATATTATGCATTTTGGACTTTTTGCCAGCAGCTTATATGCATCCAAATCAATATAAAAATTTATAAGAGCAATAAGTTTGTATGGATTTGTGACTTAGGCCTTGCCAGAGTCCAAAAGTACATTAAAAAACACATTCTGCTACAGGGACTTTATCTTTTAATCATGTTCTAACAATGTTCCTTCATCAAAAATATACATGGAGTTGCAGTCTCCTGCATTGACACTGTTTTGAGGAATGTTGGTTTGAAAATCCTCTTCTCTCTGACCGTCAAAAACACTGCTGAACTCCCTCCATCCATGACATTTTCAGATTTTATACGTCATTTATCCGAGAATCGTTTTAAGCCGTTTTAAGTCCTTAAATCATTGCCAGACTCGTTCTGAGCTTTTCTGCCATCTAAACATGATCACTGCTACTACTAGCTTGACAATAGTGTGTCACACATCTCTTGAAGTCTCTTAAAGTGATAACATAACTAAATGGTGTATAGAGCAGGGGGCCATCTACAGGCTGAATGCAGTCAGTGTTAGGCCAGACAGCAAAGAAACTTGTCCATTTACTGCATAATAAATTTTTTCCTTTTGTTTCAAAACATGAGATGGCAAATTTAAGTTACTCTGCAGCATGTTTAAAGATTAATAACAAATGAATTTGAAAAATGCATAATATTTTTTCCTTTGAAAGATGACTTGGCTTGACATGGCTATTTCCCAAATCCACTTAGTTATACTAATTGTTTTGTTTTTTTGTTTTTTTTTAATGATGTCAGTTGTAATAGTGCAAGAATAAAATTGTAAACTGAATAGCAAGTGGGAAAATGTGTCAATTTTCCAGGCATTGGACAATGCATGGAAAAATTAAAAATGCAGTAATAACACTGGGCAATTTCTGTCATGGCTTTAGTGCAAACAGGCTGCAAAAATGTGCCGCTAAAGTGCTAACAAGCTAACACTAACGCTAACAGCTTGGAATTCCTTGACTTTGTTGTTAGCAACTTTGCATATGAGCTGCTACATTCTTGTTTAACATATTGACGTCTTTGCTGCTGTTATAGACAGTGGTCACAGGGGTCACTAGTGAGCCTACACAGATTAGAAGAGTATTTATTCATCTTTTTATTTTATCTAGTTATTTATTTTTAAATGCAGATATCTTTAAGTTGCCGTTAAAATGTACACTTTGAGTAAAAAAAATAAATAAATAAAATGAAATGCATGGTGTTGAACGATGCCATTATGACCAAGCTAAAAAATAGCAACAAAGTGGTTTAAACTTTTCCTGAAGAAAATTGTCTAAATATGCAGGACTGTTTTTTTAATGAAATAAAATACAACTCTGATTATGTTTTTAATGAGGAAACTAAGTTAAAACTCCATGGTGAACAGCTTTAATGGCACACTTTGCATAATATAGGACCAATTACAACACAAAACGACAACAAAGATGTCCAATGAAAAAGTTAAGTTTAGCCAACTTGTTGACTTTTCCCCTTTCATTAAAGGTGCACTATGTAACTTTTTGATGAAGCATCCAACGTTATTGCTTTGCTTATTGTTTTTTCAAATGGCATTAAACTTGTATATCTCTACAGAGAACAAGTTACAAGTCAGGGGCCTCATTAATAAAACTTTACGTGGAATTCTTGGTGAACACACACCAAACTCAAACCTGCTCATCCTTGCTCGTCTCACTGAGCACACATCTCTTTCTGCGTCGTATCTGAAAGTACCTTATTATCACTGTCTTAAACTTGAAAAACTAGTTCATTTTAAACCGTTTGCAGCAGTCCAAAGGTATTCTTCACTTTATCACACGTTCTGAGCCTCCTAAATATTCTTCAGACCTGAGTAAGTTGCTGGTAATGCTAACAACAACTAGCATGCTAACAGCGCGCTTCCTCGTTTTCAGGCACTACAATGTTCTATCCACCTTATTCCGGAAGTTGCCTTACGCGCCGCCGTCTTGTTTCCGTTGTATTAATTTACATAGAGCAGACGAGCTCAACAGAAAAAGTCTGCGTAACTACATAGAAAAACATTGAGGACTGGCTCTTTACGGTGGAAAGTAACATTTTTGTACGTACAAGCGCCTCATAAATGGAACCCCAGATCTGTGGAGAGGCAAGAAAGTTCCATAGTGCACCTTTGACACATCAGAGTATAGACTAGAAATTCACGGCTGCTAAAACATGACCTCTTGACCTGCTCATGACCATCTGTGCCACTTTAACCTGAACCCTAACACACTAAGAACAGGGTTAAAAATGCCTCCACAGTCTGTTACACATGTCTGATGTTGTACTTGTGCCTCCATCCTCAGTGCCCACGTGAGAGCTCAGGACCTAGACAAGCGAGTGGAGCCGCAAAACGTCTGGAACCAAGTGGAATGCTCCCCCTACAGGCCAACCATGGAAGTCCCACCCACGTGTCTTACACTATCTATGCAGACCTCCGTGAACAAGGACTGTTGTTGTGGTGATGACTTTTGCAAACGGTGGAAAAGAAAGAAAGAAAATCTGTGTGTGTGTTTTATGCCTTGGAATGGGCTCTATGCACAGCAGCAGTTGGCTAAGCTAACCGTTTCTCACGACTATTGGTAACTTTTTTTTTTTTTTTAACGTAAAACAACAAGAAATAACCAATACAAATTTAAGACTACCTGATCATTTATTATTTATAGATTACTTCAGTTTATTTAAATGTGTTTTATTTTTTTATTTATTATGTCTCAAAATTAGCATTAGCATTAGCACTGACCCACAAACACCTCCCTGTACAAACAGAAGTGTGATTCCCCAATTTGAGTTAGTGCAGAATTTGCGTCAGAATTAGATCTGCGCATGTATGTGGACAAACTACATCGAACATGCTACTGTATATATGACTTTTATCTTTAAAGAAGCATATTTTAAGTTAAATATGAGCTCAACGTTTGTGAAAACACAATATTTAACTGCAAATAAACCAGAGCAAACAGATCTGTGCAGAGAGGCAACAGACTTTAGTGTAATATTTAATGTGTTTTGTGACAGGTGCCGGTCTGAGATTGTACATGTCTTTATAAAAATATAAACATGAAACTTCCTTGACAAACTGTCTATTTAACTTAAATAACTGGCGAATCAAGACTACAACTGACATGTAACATTTTTTACTGTTTCTGGATTTTTATGTAATGAAATATTGTCAAGCTAACAACTAACATGATTGACACAAATTTGGCAAATGACTCAAATTGGGGAATGGCATCGTCCTGTGCTCAAGTGTTCAACTCATTTGTGAAGTCTTTAACATCGTCAGTGTCATCCACCTGCAGCTCACTCTTTAGATATTTATTAAATTTACTCTGACTCTGCGACAACTTCACAGAGATAGAATTGGACAAGAAGTACTAGTGCTAACACTGAGCTAGCTGGGCGGCGTCGTTGTGCACAGAGTCCATTTGCTGAGCTATTTATTTATTAATGTTCAAGAACAATACATTGGGGTACGTTTAAATGCATTATACACACTCTGGGCCCCATACGTTAGCCTTTAATCACATACATTTAGCCATACAAGCTATTTCGTCAGGTGTTTTTACTGATAAAAGCCATCCATTTTCAGTAAATTACAATAGAACTTACTTCTGTCTTGACATTTACCTGCTGTGTCCAACAGAGCACGTCTACACTTATGTTGACGCCTGATGCTGTCCAACACGACACACAATGAAAAAGTGCACAAAGGAATCTTTTAGGACGTGTAAAGTAGAGGTGTGCAGTATTGTCTCCTACAAGATCATTTTCAAAACAATATTGGGAACATTGTAAGAAAATTTACCAAAATAATTGATACAAAGAAAGGAAACTAAGGTGATGTTTCTGCACTTTGGTGTTTTTAAGTTCATTCACTCTTTGTGCAAACCTTAACCACTAGATTTGCAGACATGTTTAGGTACATTTCTGGTAAATTTGAACTTTTTCGTAATTGTGATTGGCCAAAAAATGTTTAGCACCGAGGTGTTGTTTTTGTGTCCTCATCAGCCACGTCAAGTTAAACGTGATCTTCCGGGTACATTACAAGCGCAGCAAAAGACTTCCCTTTTGTAAATGACTCAAACAAATGAGTCTCTAATGGACCCTTCCAGTGTTTGTGACTGCAGTTTCAGTGAGAGCGTTAGCGTTAGCTTCCAAACATGGCAAACTATGAAAATCCATGGCTGTTTTGGCGACTATTTGGTGACTATTTGACCACATTTAACGCCAGAGCCTCGATAAAGAACACGTCGAAGTGTTTTTATACTAGTGCCAAATTAGCATACATGCTAACAACCTTGTGATAAACATTTCTTAATAATATGCCTTGTGCGCTCTTCATTTGAGCTAAGCACAGTTGATCAAAGAGCAAAAAAAAAAAAAACTTAAAAAAAAAATATTTTGCATAAATTGTATGTTGAGTGATGTTTTGGACCACCCATTAAAGTTTCATGAATGAAAAATAAAATAAAAATTCAGCCCAGGTCAAAATGACCCGTACGCACCCAAGTAAATGCATTTTTTTTTCCTGATACGAAAAAGTATATTGCTCATTAAGGCTACAACAGTTTGACAATAAAATGTTTGTTTTGTTTCACCAAGTGCCAAAACTCCTACAGTAATAAGTGAATTTAGAAACTAGAGGCTGAAATTATATATTGGCAGTTATTACTCGGCAAATGTGATGCTGCTCCGGCAAAATTAATTGATAGAGCTCAGGACAGAGCGTCAAAAAACAGCCGTTACCATGGAAATCCGCCATGTTTGCAGCTGGTGTGTTAAACTTACGCTTACTTACAGAAACATTAGCCAAAACAATATAAAAAAGTTCATGGAAGAACCTAATAAACTGCTGCTTCACTTCTGGTAGATACATTTATCAATATATAGCATTAGAATACTTTTGGCTTAACGCAAAGTTTAGTATTCGGCAACTTAAATTCTCCATTGATTTAACGTCGGGCTGAGTGAAAATTCTGTTATGTGTGACATCACTATCTCAAGCTCAACAGAATTTCAACACAAGGACCAGGCTGTGTTTCCGTCCTGGCACAAGCCTCACTCCTGGAAGGGTCTATGATGGCACGCACTCCACAAACACAGACAGCACCACCAACAAAATGAATGAGTGAATTCATTTATGTGTAAAATATGTCTGCTTTCACACAAATTCTACAGCGTTAAGCACTGAAAGTATGCACCAAATGGATGCACGGGTTTCTGAGATTTAAATGTTCAAGGTTGTGACGAGAATAAAAACTCTAAATAGTTTTTGTTAGGATTTGCACAAACTTAGTAAATCGATTGCGCGGCTTAATGGTCAAGATGCCGATGGGACGGAATAACGCATAATAATGAGAAGAGATGTTTATTTACAGATATTGACCTTAAACACACTCAAAACATTAGCATTTTGAATCTTTAAAAACGATTCCTCAGTTTCATTTTTAAACATGAATGCACTTTATTATATCACATGAAAACGGCTTATTAAATGTAGATTAGAGACGAGATTCTTATATGTAAAAGATGCAAAACAAAAGAAAATCTGATCATTTATTCCAAAACTATTTCACTGTTAAAAGGGACCTTTATAATTCTATATTTTATGTGACTGGAGCACATAATTGATCTTTTAAATCTGATCTGAAAAACTATTTAAGGCTATTGTCTTTATCGTAGTTATTTGTAGTAATGAATGAATGGACTGCTTGAATGTTTCAAGTCTAAAACTCATTTAAACCATTGAATTTAAGTATAACGGTGTAACTTTAACTATAACAAAGTACACTTCGACACAACTTTTTGATTTTTTTCCCCAAACACTCAAATGGAATGTTAAATAAAAGACTCAGATATTAAAATGAGATATTCGCATTTTTTAAAGAGCCTACATTTTGTACCTGTAATGATGAAATAATGTCTTGGATGTCATATCAATATTAAAACAAATTATTATGAATTCAGGTTTTTATTTCATTATTTGCTGTGTTTTTTCCTCCATGACGTCAGTGTGATGATACTGATGGTTTTATTAGGGACAGTAGTGAAGGAGAAGGAGCAGGAAACCGCCGAGAGAATTTGGATGGAGAGACAGCAGTTCTGGCTCTCCAAAGAAACTGAAAATTTGGGGTCTGAAAGAGCCGCGGGTGAATCAAATCAAATCAATTTATTTTTATAATGCCCAAAATCACAACAACAGTTGCCTCAATGGGCCACAGGTAAAAGCAGTTCAGATAACTGTCCCAGAATGCCCCTGTCCTTTGACCCTTCTTCGCGGCGAGGAAAAACTACAAAAAAACCCCATGGGAAAAAGTAGAAACCTCGGGGAGAACCACAGTGAAGGAGAGATCCTACTCCCACGGACGGACAGGCTGCAGATGAACTAGGACTGATGCATCCACTTGGACTGTGGAGCCAGAACCACTCAAGAGGGAGTTCGTCCAGGCAGACGAGGTATGGCTAATCCAGGGTTGAGGGAGTTCCTCCAGGCGGGTGGCGCATAGATCCTCCAGTGTAGAGATCGATCCTCCAGACAGATGGGGGGGGGGGGTCGTCACTGGAGCAGCCGCTGCAGTGTCTGAAACAGTCTCCACTCACCCTGGTGAAGAAGACTTCCCCTGGAACGAGAGTGAAAAGGCCTGGATTGAGAAGGAACTATCCTTCAAGCAGCAGGTTTTGGATTTCTTGAGGTCTGTTGAGGGAAAGCTAGAGGACAGGTCTAGCCAGTAGTATGTTCTTGATCTCCATGGTCAGTTCTATGAGAGAGAGATGCAATGGGCAACACGAAGGGCCCAGAGGCATCAGAAACGGGCCTGGTTCTCTAGGGCGGAGGAGGAAGGTAAGAAAATTAAATTATTAGAGCACCGGGTAGCTTATGTGAAGATTGAAAATGACTCCCTGCTTTTGGTCATCAGAACACTCTTAAAAGATTTGAGACTGTCATGGTGTATGAATTTCCTTGGATTGTTTTTAAATTCAGTACCCAGCTTTATTTTGTCATGTCTGTGTTTTGAGTGTTACTTCCTGTTATGTTGATGGCTTGTCCCGCCCTCATGAGTTTCACCTGTGTTCCATGTATTTAAGCCTTGTGTTTTTCCTTGTCCTTCGTTGTTTCCCGTCAGTTTCAGTTTGTTTCCGCTTTGGATTTTGTTTCTTGTATTCTTGGTTATTTATCTTTTTCATTCAAGCATTTTGGGTCCTCTGTTTGTTGAAACATGACAGAATGAACCAACCAGAGCTGGAGCCCGCAGACTGGACTCCTCCCACACATGGCTGTCACTCCCCTGGCACCGTCTGCCCTGGAGTCTCTCTGGAGCCTAGAGGCCTGGTCCGTGTAGAGCTTCTGGAATGCCTGCTTGCCCTGAGCCACACAGACAAGAGTCTCTGCTTGGAGTGCTCTTCTGCTCCTGCCTCTGAGCCACCGCCGGGCGTCCTGGGTGGTTACCTGTTCTCGAACTCCTTGAGATCAACACCCAAGGCCCTCACTACTGCCTGTTCTCTCGGTGCGGCACCCATTTTACAGAACGTCTGAGCCAACTTCCCTGGGGCTGGAGCCCTCAGACTTTGTATCCTCTGCCATCACTGACCACCTGGATTTTTTTTTTCTTTTTCTGGACCTGATGGAACTGCACTCAGTCTTTGGTCCCGCCTCCTTCCACCCTCCCCTTCATAAGTTTGCTGGGACGTCTGGGAGCCGTCCCTTGAAGGGGGGTTATGTCATTGTGTATGAATTTCCTTGGATTTTTTTTTAATTCTGTACCCAGTTTTATTTTGTCATGTTTGTATTTAGTTGTGTGTTTTGACTTTTACTTCCTGCTCTGTTGATTGCCTGTCCCACCCTTGAGTGTTTCACTTGTGCCCCATCCCCCCAGTCTTTTCCCCTGTCGTTGGTTCATTGTCACTGTCACGTCTGTTACAGTGTGTTTCAGTTAATTACCACGTTTCTTGTATACTTGTTTTTTTTTTCAATAGTATTGCCATGCAGAAATATAGTCAAACATACATGACATTGTCAGCTGACATTTTGCAGGTTTTGAGGCTTTTGCCTCAAATCCTCATGAGATACAGAACACAGATGTTACGTCCTTGTGTGCAGTGTTTTAACAGCAGGCAACCGCGGCTCCAGAGAAGGCAAGCCATCGCGAGAGGAGACTGGCTTGACTGTGGTCAGAAATTGATAATTTGAAAGAAAGTCATGTTGAGCTTGTCACAGGATTGACCAAGAATCTTTGGCATTCTAGAAGCCCGGCCACAGGCCCAGCGAGACCCGTGTAACTGCTCCCAGGTTTTTTGTTGTTTGGAGCAGATAAAGTCATGCTGCAACTGATGTTTTTGTTAGTTTTATTCTGTCACAAATCTTTTCTTGACGACACTGACAAACACCATGAAAAACTAAAGAAAAGACATACATCATTTTATCAGAAAACCAAATGAATACAAAATATACAATAAATAAAGAATAATCACTGTATGCCTTCTGACCAAACATTAGGAGTGGTTAGTGTTTTGAGTTACTTTCTTTTAACAAGAACATTTTGTGTCCACGCGTGCTTCATCTCCCTCTCTTCCGACACGTGCACCACGCATGTATAAACCATTCCTTTTCACACCAGCAGAGGTCAGCGGGTCAACAGACTTGAAATTTTCATAGCTTTGAATACAAACAATGTAAAAATGATAATCAAAATAAACACATTTTCTGCGACAGCTGCACCCCGGGATGGTTGGAGGAACAAGATGTCCATTTGCCAGAAGGTCCAAGGATGGGCGGAGGCAGAGGTGGTCAAAAAGTACAGGGAGTGAAAGAAAACATGTGCCACTACTTCATCAAGAGTGCCATGGCAAAATGAAAGAGGTTGAGAGAAAAACTACTTTTTTGCTCTTCTGAGGGGCTGTTGAAATCAGGAAGCGGAGCACGCGGCCCATCGACAGATGAGGGAGCTTTTACCTCGGCTCACACATGGGACTCACTTCTCCAGAGACTACCAGGGGGCAGTGTGGTCAGTTTGATAGATCTGTCCAGCTGTCATAGATCTGTCCAGCCACGTCACATCCATCAGACGTCAGAAGTCCTACCGCCAAAACATGTCATAGCTATTTACAAACTGTCTTACCAGAAGAAACTCACAAGTTTACATGTTGTTATCAGTTAAACATTTAGTTAAAATATGCTTTTTCGTACAATTGCTATAGCCCTCACACACGGGATGCACGTGCTGAAGTTTTTGGAAACGCCCAACGACTTTAGTTTACAAGATAATGGTGAACATGCCCAAGTGAAATACGAACAAAACTCAAATGTTGCTGCAAATAAAGTTGTGTCCAACATTGGCCCTGGTGCTGATGTTCAACACTGTTTTTGCTCTGCCAAAAACAAGGCGTTCAAAGACCCAAACTTCTCTACCTGTTGCTCAGACCCTTGGCTAGCTGAAGCTTACATCAAATCTCGGACTTACATCAAATCGAATGCTCCTTTTAATGGTGAAGCTGATCCAATGGCGAACCTAGGAATTTGGGGGCCCAGGGCAAAATTAAGTACAGGCCCCTCCTCTTTAATTGTTGTTTAAAGAAGCTAGCTTTTGGTTTTTTGTCGTTTGTGGGTTGTTTTATTTCCTGTTTCTTTTACATGTGGTGGCCGGACAGATTCATACATTCAGGGTGGTCAGTGAACTATTGTAAAATGTTCTAAACAGCTTTAAACAACCGGGTTTGGTTACGCCTTCCCCCAATCAGACCATATTTCCCATATGTTGGTGCATTTTACACATGTTCAGCTGATTTTAATACATAGTTCTCATTTGTAATTTAGTGTTACTTTTTTGTTATTTTATTTACTTTTATATGTACTAAATTTGACAATCTCAGACTATTTTGTTGGTCTTTTTATTGTTTAAAAGTACACTGCACTACAAAACTGTGATAGAGAGAATGGCAAGGGTATCTTACTGGAGGCCCCTTCAGGTTGGGGGCCCTAGGCAATTGTGGCCTGCTGCCTAATGGTAAGTCCGCCATTTCATAATATTCAACTCATTTATCTGCTCCTCAACAGTCACATGTAAAAGAGGATGTTCAGTCACTCACCAGAATATACCATGTGTTTATACACGAGGCTTTGGCTTCACATAAATGAAGTTGGTACCAGCTAATACTCTATGAATTATCCACTTGCGTGTTTTGTGTGCGACGAGATTGTGTAAAATGTTTAATGAACACGAGCAGAAACAAGTCATCAACGCAACGATTTCCTGGGGCCTGAAAACGGCTTTTTAGTCCATGTAGAACTTCTTTTCTGTTGAGCTCGTCTGCCCCATGTAAACTACAACGGAAACAAGATGGCGGCGAGTACGGCAACTTCTGGAATAAGGTGAATAAAACAAAAGAAAATCTGATAATTTATCCAAAACAAATTTTACTGGAATGTAGTAGTAGTAGCAATGAATGAATGGACTGCTTGAATGTTTCATTTCCAAAATGACTTAAATATAACAAAGTACAGTTGTGTGGAATGGACACAACTTCAGTAACACTCATGGAATGGCAATTAAAAGAGACGTTAAAATTTGATATTTGCTTTTTTTTTTTTTTTTTTTTTAAATTTTGTTACTGTAATTATAAAAAATCACTTGAATGTCATATCAATATTAAAACATGTTATTACCACTTCCACTTATGTGAAGGCCTGAAGCAGCACACATTTTCTCAGCTCCTACAGCCTTCATCAAAAATAACCGAAATGTGACAGATAAAAGATAAATGAAGACAAGGTTGTGTGAAAAAGAAGCTGTAGCGACCATTGACGTGCACACGTTTAGTCTATTGTTGCCTAGGCAACAGTCCTTTTTGCCTCTTGGCCCAACCTGCCTCTCCCAGGGACAATTCTTTTTCTATGTAATAACTGTTCAAACTTCTTTTACATAGTAAAATATTGGCATCCATTTGTGCATATTGTAGTCTGTTTTTTATTTATTTTTTTTATCCCCAGATATTGTAATCAGTGGAGACGCACGTGCAGGAAGAGAAACTTCTTCATATCATCAGCCCTGAGATTTTAATCAAACTTTTTGTTCATTTTCCATAGCCTCGGATAAGCCCAAGTGTTTTTATCTAAATAATGACAGTAATAGGCCACATAAAATAACCAAATGCACAAACGCAGGAAATGCATGGCTTTCTCTTCTGTTAACTGTGGCCTACAGGGACATTTACCTCTTATAAAGCATGCATTAAGACTTGTATTAAAGGAAAAAATATTATGCATTTTTCATATTGTTAACAGCCTTTAAACAAGCTCTTGAGTACCTTAAATAAGTTTATTATGGACTAAATGAAAGAATTTCTCTACTGTGTACAATGAGGTGTCCTACGAGCGCCTGCTCAAAACAGTTACAGAAATTGTATTGATATTTAGCAGAGTTTGTGTTAAGGCTAAAGTATCTGGAGCCCAAAGCAGACACCAAAGACAGCGTAATGCCCAAAACCTCAAATGTTTATATTATACAGGCTTGGTGAGGCTTCTAGGAACAAATCAGAACGAGGCTTCAATGAAAAACAGGGTTAAAAAAAACACAGGATTACGGACTAGACTTGACAGCAGTAACTGCTGGAGAGTCAGGGGTTGAAATACAGAGCTTGATTGAGAACAGAGTCAGGTGTGCCTGCCCCGAGACCACGCCCACAGCCAAAGACCGAGTCTGAAGAAAACACAAGGAGACAAAAAACCAACAAAGTATTTGGAGATTGGGATCAGTCCCTTGTGGCTTTGATCTTGTCAGTGGTCCTTCATTTAGTTGATATGTCCAATCATTCAATCAACAAATAGAGGCTCGGACTGAGATGGGTCACAGCAGCTGTCCCTATAGGGACAAATCAAAACCAGCCAAATAGCGGGGCGTGCCGCCAAATTGGGACGGTTGGCAACCCTGTACCCTGCACTACACACAGTTTAGTTATGTTAGCGCTCTACACACAGGGTTCTAGCTGCCTAGCAGTAGCAGTTATCGTGTACTTGTGAATATGGAGCACTTTATCATGATGTTATGAAGAAAACGTGACACATTTATATAGTTTTAGATAATATTCCCCTTTAAAGTTCAAATGTATGTCTTAATACATTTTAATTTCAATCAGATGGTTTTAATGGTCCGAATTGTTTTGTTTAATTTCTTGGTTGTAAAAACTACTCGCAAATCTATCCTATCCATACTATCTCAACTTTCCTATGACTTATTGCTTTATCCCTCTTTTTTGCAGGCCCTGTTGCTGCATTGTGTTTTTCTTAATTGGTATTAGCATTACTTCCTTTTCGCATTTTCAGTTTTGTCCTGTTTTTCGAACAGGCTTGTCTTCCTCCTTTATAGCAAGGTGTCTATCACCGTAAGATGGAATGTACGTAGACAGGTCATTGTCTTCCATGAGAGAAAAGACATGATCGTCAATCTGTTGAGATAAAAAGGTAATAGTTACATTCAGATTGTACACATTTTTTGTGATCTACCTTGTCTTTAGTGAAGCCAAGGATAGTTTTCTTGTTCTTCTTTAATTAAAGGTACTTTTCATACTCCAGTTCAGTGATTATTTCTTCAGTAACACTACAGACTGACAATTTTACGGGATTCCCACAGGTAACGGGATTCTTGTGGGACAGGAAAAATATTCCTGACTAATCCCGTGATTGGGACAGGACCGGAACCAAAGTGCAGGAGCTCTCTCTCAGACTCCCAGGAGTGCAGTTGGGACAGTTTTGACTCCACGGATAAGTTCTACGAAGCTCAAGCAGCAAAACACTTTTTATTTCATTTTAAGAGAATCAGCCTCATATTCACTTAGAAAGAGTGAAAAAAAGAAATATTCAATAAATTTAATTAAATTAATACGGATGCGACATCGCGGCACCGCATGCCAAGTCAAATCTGGACACAGAAGTCAGTCAAATCTGAAAACTTAAGTGCATTTCTAGTCCGTACACAGTGGTCCAAGGGACTGCTCAGGGAGTTTTTGTGTATGCTCAGACAGAACATCTCTTCATGACTGTTTGATACCTTTGTGTCACTCTGCTTTTGGACAATCAGCTTCAATGGTTTTAGCTCCTGATAGATCAGAACAAATGGCCAGAATATTCATAAATTCATATCCATATGATGAAGAATGTGAATTATTCATGTCAAAATATAATATTTATTTCCATGTATTTAACTACAGGAATTACACACTGGACAGAGTGGAAGTGCAGAACAAGCAGTGCAAATGCAGCATAATGTAAGAGAAAGTCAAGTGAAGGTGTTACATAAAGTATTCATGAGTCTAACGGCTGACGTAAACCACACTGCTCTGGTGGAGAGAGGTTCTGGTCCTCTGGAGATTGGTCCATAACCCCAGGTGTACGCTGACTCTGGAGCCGTGCAGGTCCCACAAGACTTCCAAAGTTTTTAAAATCAATGCTTTCCATTATTATTGTCATTGGACGAGTGTTCTCACACAAAACCACACTTGGTGCAAGAGGCACACTTGGTGCAAGAGGCAATCTGCAAGTGACCCCCACAGGTTCTGGACCGCACATGGACTGGAGCCAGTGTACACAAGGTGTGAGTTCAGGCTGACCTTTGACCCTGTGTCAGACTCATGCAGCAGAGCCTCACCTGGACTCAGCACTCCCTCTGGATTTAGCTGATACTCACACAGTGCTTTTGCGTAAATATCTAAGCACAAGCCGTACCATTTAGTCCTGTGGCATTCCAGTTTGCGCAGAACTTACACAGCTATCGAAATGAATGAAGCCGGTTCCCCATCCCGTGTAAGCGCTGTGCAGATCTGTGCCTTGGCTCCGCCCCTCCACCGCTCTCTGACAGATGTGTGGATGAAGTCTATTTTCTCCTGCGCCAGAGTCCGACCGGCTCAAGCCCCACAGTTTAGATCGCAACTGTTTACTCAGACCACATTCTGTCCAAATAATAATAATAATGTATTAAACTTTTTGTTAACCAGTAGTCAAATGTTGTTCAGTACCACTCGAAACATGTAAATGGTTGCAAATGTTTTACAGTTTTAGGTTATGTCATTTTATCAATGCTTTATTCATTATATAAGTCTTTGCAACATTGTATGGTTTTGTTTAATGTTTGTTTATGGTTTATATAAAATGGCAACATACCAATAAATGAAATATCGTAGTACAATATTTATTTTGACATCTCTGCAACGCTGTCACATCCTGTCGCATCAAGCGTCTGATACAAACATGGATGAAGAGAAGCTCATCATGGAAGTGGAAATTATATATGATGCAATTATATATGATGCAAGAAATTCTATATGATGCAAGACACGAACAGAAAGGAGAAGACATGGGAGGTTATTGTGGGAGTCGACAGTAAGTAAGACGTGTGTTTAACCTTGTAATAAACATGTAAGAAAATGTCTGTCATTTCAGGGATGTACTCAGAGATGTTGCCTTCCCAAGCGTTGGATTGCTTCATTTGGCCCATCTTTTTATTGCCTTTTATATTAATATGTCATGGATATTTTGTATTTAATTACATTAAGATACATTATAATAAACCATTTCTTAAGTAAAGTAAAGTACAACACTTTCAGCATAGTCATGGCCTCTTATGCGATGTGGTATCATTTGTCCACAATTCTCTCAACTATATCATTAATGTAGAGTCATTAAGAATCATCATTAAGAATTATTACATACAAGACAAAGTATGTTTGAACACTTTATTTGAAAACACAAAAATACAAGTATCACACCATTCTATCCTCCAAGCCACACGGCCCTCAGGAGAATTAAAACACACAGAATGTATGTGACAGCCCGGGCTTCTCACAGGTACACTGGCCTCGCTGTGCTCTGATGTGCCTTCCATGTTGCTCTGCTTCTTCTAGCGACCTTACATTGTCTCTGGGATTGGTAAGAAAGTTGTGCAGAATACATGCTGCAACCACTATAGAGTCCACATTCTCAGTTTAGATTTATCGTCCTGTAAAGCAGTCTCCATCGTGTGGCCAAAATGCCAAACGCACATTCTACCACCATCCTTGCTCTGGACACTCTGTAATTAAATATGCGTCTGTCTTGCCAGGTTTGGGCCTCATCAAACATGTCTTAGTGGAAATGCTGCATCTGCCACTATCACATGAGTGCTGCAGCTCCAAGTAGAGGGGTGTCTGGTGGCACAGGAAGTGTTCCCATGCCAGTCCCTAATGCCCCCATCACTAGATCTGCCATAGTCCCCCACATTTATGACACGAAACCTGTAGTCAGCGTTCGCTAGTGCCATTAGAACAATGGAAAATGTTTGAAATACAGGCTCCCAGAATGGGGGGAGGGGGTCAATGGCGACATGTTTGCCCTCGAGGGACACAGTTACAGACTGTTGTTGCTTCAAGGCAGTAGCTGAAAGCCAGGCTCACAAAAGAGTCCCCCCGATGCCAAGTATCTGTTGAGACACAAAAAATATTGTCATTAATTTATTTTATTTTCTCAGCGGATCGATGCAAAACCAGATGGAGGGGTTTGTGGGATTCATTTGTAAAGAGCAGCATGCACAGCACTCTGCCAAGGATCAGGAGGGGGAAGTCAGAAGGAGTGGAAATATGAAAAAATCATGAGTTTCCTCCTTCCATATATACAGCCCAGGAGGTGTATGTTTAATATAGTAAAGTTTATTCGAGCAAGTGTTAAAACTGTTCTTGTCGAGTCTAATTTTCAGTTTGTAATTTGTGCGCAGTTCCAGGAACAACTTGGATGCAGCCGCAGCAGTCGAGGAGGAGCACCCTCCAAACACCCCTTCATCACCAGTGAAGACAACTCAATGTCAATACCAACAAGGGGAAGGGCCACTCGGCAAGGGGACATAGACAGGCTCCTGAGGTGCTGCAGGAGCCTCAGAAACCCTGTGTACCAGAGGATGAGCTGGATGAGTGCTACCACTTTGCCCTCAGTATTTTCCCTATACTCCACAGGTTTGGGAAAAACAAGCGACAACAGGCCAGATTGGACATTTTGAACCTGTTGCACAATCTGGAGAGTCCCACACTGCAACCACCTGCTGTTCCAGCCCCCCCCCACTCCCCTGCATTCACGCCAGGGTCCTTCAACCAGCGCGGCCCACACTCATCAGCATCCCCTGTCCCGCTGCAACAACACCTGAGCCACAGGGGCCGTTCATGAGTGCTGGCTGCTGAGTCTGAGTCACAATGGGAAGAGGACACTGAAACATTATCAGTATGAGTAGCGGGTTGTTCTTTTACATATATACTTATATTTTATAATACATTTTTTATTTATACAATTTTTAAAATTTTATTTTAATCACAAAATATTGTTATATATATCTGTGTTTTTATTTTTTTAGAAGTGTACAGCAATATACATATTTTTGGTTGGTTGATGTTGTCATTTGGAAATTGAATACAGTTATGTGTGAAGACAGTTTGAGTGTGCAATAAAAAGTAGTATACATTTGTAAACTTAAGGGCTACAGCAAGTCTCTGTGGTGGCTCAGTGGCTGACCTGTAGGTTGTACTTTGCGTCTCAAGTCTGGACCAGTAATGGAGAGAAGTTCATCCATTTCTGGAGACATGTGAAAGTACTGATGGTGACGTTCACTGCCAAACCCCAGCTCTTGAACAGGATTATAGTGGTCTACTTGTCTCTTCCTGTTGATTGATTGGGTGGACCCAAAAACTACTTCTCCTCCTCCTTTGAGCCATTGCCGTAAGAGCAGCAAAAGCAAACGCTCTCCTCCTGTTAATCTGCTCTGAACATATGGAGAAAACATAATACTCTTATGAATACAACAAGCGAACATGAATCGAATTTACAGTGTCTGATTTGATGGCATTCAAAACTATTTATCTGTAGGTATACAGGAAGGAGTACAGGAATATAGAGCGCTCTAATATTAAATTCAGACAACAAACAAACAGAAGTGTTTGAAATATAAACCGTTTACAGCTCTTGTACTCACCCATTGCAAACAGAGAAATAGACGCTCTGTTGACTCGGTGAACAAAGCGACTGTAGCTGTACAAACTTTCAATGAATCTGCATTTGTTTTCGCTCCGCTACATTTTGAGCGTTTTCTTCTCGTGGATCCCGTGCGTGCCCACTTCCAGCTCCTCGGGACTTCGCAGCCCTTTGCTGTGGAGATGGGCTGAGACAACTGTGTCCAGTAGGCCAGGGTCTGTGCACTAAATCTGAGGCGTCTGCGGCGGAGCGGAGCTGCAGTATGTGGAATCCCCGGGTCAGACTTAGACAAACCTTATTGATCTGCAGAGAAAATGACTTGCACAAAGAGCTTAGAGGAAAGGTTTCATCACAGAGCACCATGTGACTTCCAGAGTCAGCGCTGCTTGGAGCACAAACACCTCATGTGTCACACAACAGTGCTTTGCCCTGTTAGTACAATGTTAGTTTATCACAAACATTAAGTAGAATCATTCTGGTGACAATTAGAAGACATAAGATTAGAGAAATTAAATAAATAGCAAGTCAAAATGTTTTTTATTTTTAATACAGTACACAGAACAGCATGGTGTTGCAGATAGAGTGGATATGGTTGATTTAGAGGAGATATTATTTTGGCTAATGGCTAAAACTAATGGCCTCAAAAGTGTTTTGCCCAGGCCCCCAACAAAGCTAGATACAGCCTTGCTCAAGCCCAAAATGCGACATCTGTAGATCTTTTTTCTTTTTTTCAGCCGACCAAACAACATTCTACAACTTCTTCCAACTTCTTTTCACCTTCACCGCACTACAAACTTAAATTTAGCTCAAAAACATCTTACTGTTGTTTGAAGAAAGGCAGAGTTCGACTCAGGACTGACTCAAGGGAAAAACAACTGACTGCATTCTTGATAAATACTTAAAGCTGGGTGCAGTGAGATGAGGAAGTAGGTATTTCAACTTTTCTAACTCATCCCATGCACAATAATAATAACATAATTAAATGAGGACAGTGTGAAGAGTTCTACTTTTACAAACACTTTCTGATTAGGGAAACTGTATTTCCTAATAAAGAGAAAAGAAGTTGGTTAGCCCAGCTGTGAGGCCAGTGCAGAAACATGGGCTCTCCTTCTCCTGAGGGCCCTTTGGTGATCTTCTAACCTTTCGTTGGTCAAATCAAAGCCAGCTGAGACTGTATGACTCCAATCCGATTCATATTCACAGAAAAACGAGCCAAAGGAGGAACTGTATTTAGACATTTAAAGATTCACATGTGGCATGGACATTTTGAGACCCGTCCCGTGATGAGGTGATCCTTTCTTGGTCTGCCCCACCCCATCACCATCACCAAATCCCAGCACTTAGTTTAGATTATTTGGAAAAATGAAGACTTCGAATGACACATAGAGTTCAAGCCACTTTTCAAAAATATAAAACACATAAATGACAATCTGCTGCTCGTCAGTTCTGCACTTTTGAGCGATGAACCTGTTTCTATTATTAAACTGTTTTAGATCAATACTGTGTTTCAGAATCAACAAAATGTAGAACAATGACCTGTTATAGTTAAATACTACATACTATTTAACGTCATCTTTAAGAAAATGTGCAAAAATACTTGCAAATTAGAACGTTTTAAGTTACGTTTATATTGCGATTAATCATGTTTCAAAAGTGTGAATAATCTGACAATTTTTTTAAATGCAGAATTACTTTATCAAATGTCTTTGTAAGTCCGTGTGGTGGTTGCAAATATGTTTTCGCTGAGTTTGAAGCCCCTGCCGTCGCCCCCTGCTGTCTCTGCACGGAAAACCAGCTGCAACGTTTCCTGACGCCGACCTGAAGACAACTCTCCTGAGAAACCTCGACTCTCTTTTTTAAATTTGGCAACATGAACGGTTTTTGTCTGTGATTGTACTTCCTTATTTCAATAAAAAGGAAGGGGTGGGTAAAAAGAAGAAAAAAAAAAAAGCGTTTGCGTCTTTTACTGGCAGTGTATTTTGACAAGAGACCAGCGGGGGGAGCTCTGTCGCTGAAGTTACTTAGTTCTGCTTTAAATCAATCGACTCCTGAACTTAAAATAGAACATAATAGCCACCCCCCACACTCCAAATCGTGCAACAAATTAGAAAACGTGTCTAAATAAATGATCTGATAAAATAAATGAATTAAAATAAACTATGTGTTGAGTTATTTGTAACTACTGACATAAGGACATTTAATGCATATAAAAGAAAAGTACAAACACTGTAATGAAGGCAGAAATACCACTTCTAGATGATTTTGATAGAGAATAAGCTCAGTCAGTCTCCTCTAGTCCCCGAACTGAAATATTTATCAATTTAGGAGACTATCTGACACCGAAAAGCTGAAATAAAACCCCAGTGTGACAAATAAAAACACAATTTAGTTATATTTGGGGAGTTTGAGACTTGGAAATGGATCAAGTTCTTCTCCTCAAGCCGCTAAACTAAACCGTTTATCAATTTAATACCAACAGACCCTGCGAGGAGTGCCACAAGTACCGCTTTGTGGCGCTCGGTGAAACAAAGCAAACATTTTCCTGTCAAACTATTATGGCTCACTATGTTTATCGGTTCGTGCCATTGTACGCTACATAAAGAATTGACTTAGATTGGGGCAAAATTGGGTGACAAACGTTGCCTGAAAGGTGTTGCAAGTCGGTTTTGCGCAGATATTGGGGCTTTTAAACGGCTTTTCCATGACTTTACACCTTCAACGTAAGCTCAGTGACTCAAACAAAAACTTAATGAACACTATTACCGCACACACGGAAAGTTTCAGACACTTACAAGCCATATTTACAATGTTAGATGATTTCTTGGAGCGTTTTCTACGTAACTCGCTGCAACAAAGCCACATTTGCGTTTTAAAATGCAGCTATACTTCCGTAACGTGTCATTTGTTGCTGTAGGATTGTCAGAACCACAGCCGACAGTCAAGATCAGGACTGCGCTGATATCTGAGCAGTTTATTTGCATTATCGACCAGAATCAAGATGGCTGCGGGTGGCACAGGTCACTAGAACCTCATCTTTACTGTCAGCTATGGTTCTGACAATTATACGACGACACATTACACTGCATTCAAAGTCAAACATAATGGACTCCAAGAAATCTCACATCGGAAATATGGCTTGTAAGTGTCTGAAACTTCCTCTGTGTTTGGTAATAGCGCTGCGCTAAATATGAATTACCTTTCTGTGTGATTTTGAGCTTTTAGTGCTCACTTTGATGAAGGTCTTTGCCAGTTAAAGGTCGTGGTAGTGTAGAAAAGCCGCTGACTGATCTGAGAGACGCTACTGGCAAAAGCTGACACCTTTCAGCCAATATTTGTGAACCTTTTTTGCATTCATAAAAAGTAAAAAGAGGAAACACTTGTAGCTTCCCGTAGAAACAATATGTCCCTGACCAGCCGCAATTGAATTCTGTTATTTATGTGTCACACGATGGCATGAACTGACTTGCTCTGATATTTCATGTTTTACAGTCCTGCGAAGTAAAGCCCAAAGGCCAAAAAAGGGTTAGGTAGCATTAAATAAGTAAGCAATACGTTTGGAACTTGTTTAAAATAACCTAGTTGTTTCTCATACGCAAAAAATCCACCACAGGCAAAGGGGAAAACATCCAGAGGAAAGTATGGCATGACTGGAGTAGATCCTCAAATATTGAAACTGAAAATTGTAAAACTAACCCTGTGTGATGGAGTGTAGATATTCACCTTATTCCAGAGTTGTCGTACGCGCCGCCGTCTTGTTTCCGTTGTATTAGTTCACATGGAGCAGACGAGCTCAACAGAAAATAAGTTCTACACGGACTAAAAAGCCGTTTTCAGACTGACCAGGAAATCGGTGCGTTGTTGACTTGTTGTTGCTCGTGTTCATTAAACATTTTACACAAATCAACCTACTTTATGTAACATTTTAGCGGCGAGACTTTTCCCTCGTTCATCATTAGCTTTAACGGAGTTCTCATCAAACGGAAGTGCGTTTACAACAAAAGTGCAAAAAACTGCAAAAGTGGGCGGGGCAGAATAAGGTCAATAAAGGCACCTTGACCCCATCGGAAGTAAAAAAAAAACATTAAAAAAAAAGCCCTTTAGCTTCCAAAGTTAGACAAACCAGCTCTGTATTTTCCCGCAGCAAGTCACAAATAACTTGAAATGCTGTAGTTAGTTCTTCTGGATCATAGCAGACACTGACAGTGGATTTTCTTCTCGTTGGGACTGTTAATCCACCGGCGTTTGTGCACAAACTAAACAGTGCCAAACCAGCAGCAAAAGGTGTTAAAGTCCACAATCTGAATCCTCACGATGATCACTGGGAATGGACTTCCACATCCAACAAGTGTGAGCGCTTATGAGAGAAAAATGAATAATGTGACCATGTGACATGACAAAAGACTAAAGGAGAGCGGGACATGGACAATGACCAGGTCAGTCGTCTTTAGCTTTGCAGCCGTTCCTGGTGTTTATTCTATTATTGTGTGCTGTTTGGGCTCATTTATGACGGTTATTCTTGAGAATTTGAAGAGCGAATGAATCAAGTGAAGTTTTCCGTTACTTTCCATTGTAGCCCCTTCATTAAAAATGGAGACTGGTGTTCTTAAGGACCTGACTCCTGCTGCGTTCCTGTCAGGAGATAACCAGAATTGGACCCACAAGCAGACCAGAGACCTTTGCACAATTAAAGAGTATTTATTGAGGGTGGGCTGAGAGGGAGCAGGCTGGACCAGGGAGTACGGGTGAGTAATGGAGTGGCAGAGTAGGAGTCCTTAGTGAGCAAAATATCCACAGGAAAAAGTAACAGGCTTTAAACTGCTGCGGTTGATAGTGAATGGAGTGCAGGTGTGCCAATCAGCTCAGAAGTCATGCCCAGGAAGCTCCAAACAAAGACAGAACAGGAGGGGAGGGGGAACACACACAGAAGGGAGCCAAACAGGCACTGTACTGGGACAGATCCAGGCAACTGGGAAGTCAGTTATTTCCCACTTGAAAGATACAAACATACATTTAAGATTTCAAACAGTATTACAGTTGTCATCAGTAAAAGCTATGTATGATTTGAACATGTTTACCTTGTACCTGTGGACACAGACAGCTCAAGTTTATGGAATTTTTAATCAGGCTCACATTTCATTTGGACCTAGGTGGGCATTTGGCCCAACTCAACCCAGTCAGGGGTCCCCAGTTCCAACGGCCCAATACCGGCACGGATCAGTATTACCAACCTGGAGCAGATCTGACCCAGAGCTTCAAAAAAACCGCTACATTCGGCATAGATATTCAAAACAGATGTGACTTGACTCTACATTTGAAGTGGAGCTGATATGGATTTGTAACACGGAGGTTTCATTTCAACCAGATCTGGTGTAGATGTGTAATTTTAAACTTGTATCTAATTTGTCCCTGATTCGCAGAATGGATTTACACGACATGTGACACTGACACTGCAAAATAACCACACACAAAATGTTGTTTTGAAACATCTAGTTACATTTACAAGGTTTGTAGGTCAAAAGGATTATGGCTCCTTCATAAACAACTCTCATGAAGTAGTTTATCATTGCAAAAAAGGAAATAATTAGATGAGGTAAAATAATGTGATTGTGATGTGATTCTTAGTTATAGTATAGTTATAGTTCTTATACTTTATATAGAGAAAACAACATACATATTAATATTACTGCATTTTACCTCATAGAAATGGATAGTATTTTGCCAATGGGTAACACAATTACAGACTTGCTAAAACAAGTCTGCAGGGTGTGATCATACAGCAGGTCCCTGTGCAGAGAGCGGCACACAGAGCACAGTCCAGCTGTGGAGCTCCTCAGTACAGCTCCAGACACTGGCTGGAAAACAGACATTTCATCCATTTTGCTCAGCAAAATAAATAAAATACATTGTCTAATATTACATATCTACAACTTACAGCTGAAGATGGTTGCCTTGAAATTTGAATGCTCTCAGGACGTCCAACCCAGTGTGATGAGATCAGGACAAACAAAACAAAAAAACCAAGCAAGTCTGAAGTAAAACCTGAGGTAGACACTGAACACTAACACGAGGATCAGTGTGTTCTCCAGTTTCCCTCTTGTACTCCTAATTGACCTTTTTAAAAGAGACAACGTAGAAGACAATGGAATATGAAAGAACTAGGATAACATACCAGAAGTACACATCCAACACAACCCAACATCCAGTCATCCTGTCCTGAGTAACCCGTGTGCATCGTCACTATTCCCCTCATTCCACAAGCCCCCATGTATTTTTCTGTTGTATTAGTTTCCACGAGGCAGAGGAGCTCAACAGGAGACGAGTTCTACATGGACTACAAAGCTGTTTTAAGGCCCCAGGAAATCAGCGCAGTGCTCGTGTTCATTAACATTTTACACAAATCATTCTACTTTATATCATGTTTTAGTGATGAGTGTCATAGTACAGTGCTTGTTTTGGGCTCCCTTCTGTGTGTGTTCTCCCTCCCCTCCTGTTCTGTCCTTGTTTGGAGCTTCCTGGGCGTGTCCAGAGCTGATTGGCACACCTGCACCTCATCCACCATTCCTCAGCTCCTCGGTCCAGCCTGCTCCCACCTGCCGTCCCGGTACTCACCTGTGCTCCTCGATCCGGCCTGCTCCCGCCTGCTGTCCCGGTACTCACCTGTGCTCCTCGGTCCTTCCTGCTCCCACCTGCCGTCCCGGTACTCACCTGTGCTCCTCGATCCGGCCTGCTCCCGCCTGCTGTCCTGGTACTCACCTGTGCTCCTCGGTCCTTCCTGCTCCCGCCTGCTGTCCTGGTACTCACCTGTGCTCCTCGGTCCAACCTGCTCCCGCCTGCTGTCCTGGTACTCACCTGTGCTCCTCGGTCCAACCTGCTCCCGCCTGCCGTCCTGGTACTCACCTGTGCTCCTCGGTCCAGCCTGCTCCCTCCTGCTGTCCCGGTACTCACCTGTGCTCCTCGGTCCTTCCTGCTCCCGCCTGCCGTCCTGGTACTCACCTGTGCTCCTCGGTCCAGCCTGCTTCTGCCTGCTGTCCTGGTACTCACCTGTGCTCCTCGGTCCAGCCTGCTCCTGCCTGCTGTCCTGGTACTCACCTGTGCTCCTCGGTCCAACCTGCTCCCGCCTGCCGTCCCGGTACTCACCTGTGCTCCTCGGTCCAGCCTGCTCCCGCCTGCTGTCCCGGTACTCACCTGTGCTCCTCGGTCCTACCTGCTCCCGCCTGCCGTCCTGGTACTCACCTGTGCTCCTCGGTCCAGCCTGCTCCTGCCTGCCGTCCTGGTACTCACCTGTGCTCCTCGGTCCGGCCTGCTCCCGCCTGCTGTCCTGGTACTCACCTGTGCTCCTCGGTCCTTCCTGCTCCCGCCTGCTGTCCTGGTACTCACCTGTGCTCCTCGGTCCTTCCTGCTCCCGCCTGCTGTCCTGGTACTCACCTGTGCTCCTCGGTCCAACCTGCTCCCGCCTGCCGTCCTGGTACTCACCTGTGCTCCTCGGTCCAACCTGCTCCCGCCTGCCGTCCTGGTACTCACCTGTGCTCCTCGGTCCAACCTGCTCCCGCCTGCCGTCCTGGTACTCACCTGTGCTCCTCGGTCCAACCTGCTCCCGCCTGCCGTCCTGGTACTCACCTGTGCTCCTCGGTCCAGCCTGCTCCCGCCTGCTGTCCCGGTACTCACCTGTGCTCCTCGGTCCAGCCTGCTCCCGCCTGCTGTCCTGGTTCTCACCTGTGCTCCTCGGTCCAGCCTGCTCCCGCCTGCTGTCCTGGTACTCACCTGTGCTCCTCGGTCCAGCCTGCTCCCGCCTGCTGTCCTGGTACTCACCTGTGCTCCTCGGTCCAGCCTGCTCCCGCCTGCTGTCCTGGTACTCACCTGTGCTCCCTGGTCCAGCCTGCTCCCGCCTGCCGTCCTGGTACTCACCTGTGCTCCTCGGTCCAGCCTGCTCCCGCCTGCTATCCCGGTACTCACCTGTGCTCCTCGGTCCAGCCTGCTCCCGCCTGCTGTCCTGGTACTCACCTGTGCTCCTCGGTCCAGCCTGCTCCCGCCTGCTGTCCTGGTACTCACCTGTGCTCCTCGGTCCAGCCTGCTCCCGCCTGCTGTCCTGGTACTCACCTGTGCTCCCTGGTCCAGCCTGCTCCCTCTCAGCCCACCCTCAATAAATATTCTTTAATTGTACAACAGTCTCTGGTCTGCTTGTGGGTCCTATTCTGGTTAACTCCTGACGAGACTTTTCCCTCATTCGCCATTTGAGTGAACGGGGTTGTCGTCAAACCCGAAGTGCCTCTGATACAGGAGTGTGGATCTGTGGAAAAAAGAGACAAAAATGGGCGGGGCTGAATAAGGTGAATATTAAAACTAACATGCAACATGTAGGATAACATTGACTTTACCTGGCAGTATGAACACATTGTACAAAATTGCACCCAATCATTTTATGGAAAGAAACAGAAACTACTTTGTAAAATACAAATCCCTTTTACAAAAAAAAAAAAAAAGAATGAATAATAATATAAATCATTAGTTAACATTTCACTTTGTAAGAATCAAACAAAAGCCCTGTTGTCGTTCCCTGTGGCCAAATATAAAGTTGCAGCTGGTTTGAGCGGAAAACCAGCTGCAACTTTATATTTGGCAACATGAAATGTTTTGGTTTGTGACTGGATTTCTTTATTTCAATAAAAAGGGAGGGGGAAAAAAGAGAAAACAAAAGCTTGTGTGTCTTTTTTTTTTTTACTGGGAGTATATTTTCACAAGAGACCTGCAGGGGGAGCTCTGTCGCTGAAGTTACTTAGTTCGGCTTTAAGCAAACACTAAACAATAACACACAATTTTATGCCCCCTGGATTTAGTCCTATGGGAAGTAAATACTTCCCGTATATCATATTAACAAGACAAATTCTCATCTTTTGTTAACTTTTTTAATTATCTTGGATTTTATCAGAACTAATTTAAGATCAGTGATTACGATACAAATAACTAATATTTTTATGTTGAGCATAATCATGTTCACTATCAGTAAACATGATATATTAATGGTTTTACTAAACATTTTGGCTATTTGTCCCCAGTTTGACAGTTTTTGTAAAGTTGAGAATGTTACTTCCTGGCTTAACATGAGCAGCAAATATGACATAATTAGAGGTAATTCCACAAATGTTACCGAGCAACCAGACGATAAACAAGGGCCAAAATAGTATTGATTTGACAAATAATAAATGTGGAGTGACACAAAAAATAAATTTTTTACTCTCATTAAAATATGCCCAGAATAGACCATAGACAGATGTTAAAAAACATGTTATTTTTATTTTGGTGTGATTTACTTTTGTTGTCAAAATACTCAAGGAAATGTAAAAAACCTGATTTCATGAGAATCACCGTGTTGCTATTCCATCAACTTTTTGAAGTAGAATATGTTTTGGCGAGAGAAAACTGTGTCAAACGTGAGGTGAAGAAGACACTAGCTGGGTTTGAATCTTAAGTCTGCAACGCAGCAAGGACTCTGCGACGTGTTGATATTTTTTGCCCTTTGGCTGTATTTCAAGTAGTGGCATGTTGTGTGTCAGGCGCTTGTTTGTGTAGTCTAGGCCAATGGTGTGTGGCTTTTCTTTCTAAAATGGTCTGTAAACAGTATTTTGTGCAAGTTTATGAGCAGCGTTAGTGCCTTTGCTGATCATTCTGTGTGTTTACGTTTTGAAATGGATTGATTACTTGTTCCCTTTTATCAGTGTAGGTTTTAAAATGTCTCGTTGTGTAGATGACTTGACAGTGTAACGTAGTGTTAGTGCTGTCGTCTTGACTGTTGTGGGAGCTGAATGTGACCCTGATGACGTGACCCACTCCCACATGTCCGCCCCCCCCTTATCTTAAATAACTAAATAAAACTTAAATATTCAAGTGTAAAACAAATACCACCCAATAAAAGTGCAAATACGAATATAGATAGAATCATCCAACAAGTGAAGTATATGTAAACATTAACAGGCAACTGAACAAAAATTACTGCTCCTACAAATGTGTACGTCTACATTTTCTAGCTGCAAAGTTGTTTATCAAGTCATCATATGAGGCTTCTGTGCCAATTGGTGGTGAGTTCAAAGGGTAAAAGAAACGAAATATTCGTAACTGTAAATGATTACTACTACTACAATTTATTTATTTATTTTTTGCAAAAATGAATAAAAATAGTTTATTGAGCTTTAAGAAATGCACAGGAACTGTTGTCATTGTGAATGTATCATTGGCATCATATTTATTCACGGATTAAGTGCAGTAAAAGCCCACGCACCAAATGTCCCCTAAACGCCTCAGAGTCAGACGTTAGCTGCAGAGCGGCAGGTAATAGGCTCCGCTGACTCTCTCGTCTTCATCATTCTCTCAAACTTTGCCTGGGGTCTTGGCAAAGTTGGTGGGTCTTGGCCATCCCTGTTCTCTGAGGGAGGAGCCGAGGAGGAAAGAGAGAGAGCCCTTGGCGTCGCGGTTTTATTAAATTACGTGCATGCGCTTCACTTTGGCCGCGCGGGCACCGCTCGTTTTCCCCACGGCCAGGCGGCCACGGCACAGCCGATGTGGTGCCCCCTCAGAGCACTTGGTGCCCTACGCGCTGTACGTTACGTGCTTTATGGAAGCGGCGGCCCTGACCCACAGCGACTACACGAGCCATAGGCGGTAATAAAAACTAGCCAAGGAGTGTAAAGAGACGTCTATCCTGACAGAGCGAGAAAACCACAGGTGATCAAAATGAAAATATTCCACCTTACTTACACATCAAAATTTCATGAGAGCATAATTACGTGTAATAAACACTATAACAGTAAAAATATACTAACACTAGCTAGTTCTTAAGCCTAGCTATAATAAATTTTACTATTACGTGAAGATGGACCACCGATGTCATCACCACCGTGGACTCTTTCCGCTTCCTCGGCACCACCATCACTCAGGACCTCAAGTGGGAGCCGACCATCAGGTCCATCATCAGTCAGGCCCCGCAGAGGATGTACTTCTGCTGCAGCTGAAGAAAGACAAGCTGCAGCAGATGATGGTGCAATTCTACACGGCCATCATCGAGTCCATCCTCACCTCCTCCATCACCGTGTGGTCCATCCTCACCTCCTCCATCACCGTGTGGTCCATCCTCACCTCCTCCATCACCGTGTGGACCATCCTCACCTCCTCCATCACCGTCCTCCTCCATCGCCGTGTGGTCCATCCTCACCTCCTCCATCACCGTGTGGTCCATCCTCACCTCCTCCATCACCGTGTGGTCCACCCTCACCTCCTCCATCACCCTGTGGTCCATCCTCACCTCCTCCATCACTGTGTGGTCTATCCTCACCTCCTCCATCACCGTGTGGTCCATCCTCACCTCCTCCATCGCCGTGTGGTCCATCCTCACCTCCTCCATCGCCGTGTGGTCCATCCTCACCTCCTCCATCACCGTGTGGTCCATCCTCACCTCCTCCATCACCGTGTGGTCCATCCTCACCTCCTCCATCACCGTGTGGTCCATCCTCACCTCCTCCATCACCGTGTGGTCCATTCTCACCTCCTCCATCACCGTGTGGTCCATCCTCACCTCCTCCATCACCGTGTGGACCATCCTCACCTCCAGAACTCGGGGACGAGCAGGTTGCCCCTTCTCACCTGGACATGGACTCTTTAAGCCCCTCCCCTCGGGCAGGAGGCTACGGTCCATCTGGACCAGAACCTCCGCCACAAGAACAGTTTCTTTCCCTCTGCCGTTGGACTCATTAACACTTTATAACACCTTCCACTTTAACAATATATTATAAAAGAGCGATCTATTTGCACTGCCACATTTGCACCACTGTCTGTCCAACTGTAACATTTCTGTATAGAGTCCAAGTCTAGTCTATTCTATTTTATTCTATTCTTATGCATGCCTCTTTTATATATTTTGCTAATATTTTATTCATTGTTTTATGTTTCACCTTACGCCAAAGCAATTTCCTAGTTTGTGAATTTTGATCACTGACAGTGGCAATAAACCAATTCTGAAACTCCTTTGATGTCGCTAACATGGGTATGGCTGCAATCAAGAGCCATGCATGAGGGCAAGGGTGCTTGAACAGTGGAACAGTGGAAGAAGGATTACAGATTTACAGAGGGTAACTGTATCTTAAGGTACAGGAGATGGTAATCCAACAAATCAGCAAATGAACATCAGGAAAGGGAAAGTCAAAGTTCTAGAAGTACAGACTCACAAAGGGGTAGTCAAACCGAACATAGTGGAAACCCTGAAACACAAGTAAGCACTGCCTTTTTTCATCACAAGCTGTGTTTGAAGCAGAGAGTCGCTTACCTCATATGTTTTGGCCTTGGTCCTTTTTTGCAAACAACACCAAATCAAAGAAATAAGAAAAGCACAGTCCTGTTATTTCTTTTGATGAGTGACACAGAACAGCTGGATAGTCGTACGGGGCTGGAGTGACTGTGAAGTGGTCGTGCATTATTTTGATTCAGAGTTCATGGATATGTAGAGCAGCTTTTACAAAAAATAAACAGGGCCATGTCTCCACTTGATCCCCAAAAACTATTACAGATCACAATGGATGGTCCTGCTGTGAAGATTAAACTGTTCAAGATAAAACACCCAAATGCACCGAGCATGATAAACCTGGGAAGCTGTGAGTTGCATGATCTACGTGGAAGTTTTCAAGATGGTGAAAAGAAAGTGGCTCTAAGATCGCAGAAGTACTTCCATGACTTACCCAGAGGAAAACTACATGTGGCCCACTCGATCTCTCTTAAGTCCTGAGTGTTCTGATGGAGTCAGATGGGTCTCCTGTAACAATCGAATGCAGACATGTCAAACTCGGGCCATAATTATATTTGGCCCGCGAGATGATATCAAATATGTATTAGAGTTGGCCCGCCAGCTGCTGCTCCAGCATGCTCCAGCACCGCTAATACTACGAATCCCAGAATGCTTTGCAAATGTGTTGGCGCCGGCCCGTCAGTCTGCTAATAGCCCCCACCACTCCTGCTGATACATTAGCATCTGCTACCTGTCACCTCCACTCCTTCTGAAAAATGGCCAAACGAAAGAGAGAAAACAGGAGCTTTCAAGAGAGGGTTATATGTTCATCACTGTAAAAGACAGACCTGTTTGTCTGGCATGAAAGAATTTAACATACGACGACACTATGAAACGAAACACCAGGACAAGTATAAGGATCTGAGTGAAACACAAAGGCTCCAGAAAGTGAAGGAGATGAAAAGAAGGGCGCTTTCACCAAAGACCAAATCAACATCCCAAAGTGAGGCTGCTGTAAAGGCTAGTTTGACTGTGGGAGCAGAGATCGACAAATCAGCCCGACCCTTTAATGAGGGAGAGTTTGTTAAAAAGTGCATGGTTAAACTTTGCAATGTTGTTTGCCCAGATAAAAAGCAAGCGTTTTTAAATGTGAGCCTGAGTAGAAACACCATGGTTACGCGTGTTTGTGAGCCTGCCACCAATCTACAAGAACAGCCGATGGGAGAAGGGGGAAGATTTGATTGCATACTCACTCACATCTGACACTGCCCAGCTATCAATCTTCATCCATGGAGTGGACTCGAAACGTTCCGTTACAGAGGAACTTTTAGGATTAAAAAATTCCATGCATGGTACAACCACAGGAAAATACATTTTCGAGAAGGTGTCCAAATGTCTCAATGAAATGAGGCTGCCTTGGGATAAACTGACGACAGATGGTGCGCCGCCATGTGTGGTCAAAAGGATTGGTGGGCAGGATTCAGGAGAAGATGCGGGAGAACAATGGCAGGTGATCTTACAGTTTACCACGGCCTAATCCATCAGGAGGCCTTATGTAAAACATATTTGGATCCAATAATCAAACTACAAAAAAGGGCACTAAGAATAATTAATAATGCAGGATTTTGTGATCCTACTAATGAACTCTTTTTAAAATCAAAAATATTAAAATGTATGGACATAGTTAAGTTAAAATTTTGGAAATTTTGTTTGGTGCTGTGAGTAAGGACCTTCCCATAGGCGTTCAATCTTTCTTTAAATTACGAAATAGTCGCTATAACCTTTACTTCAGTTTGAATTGAATAAAGCAAGAACTAATGTTAGGCAAAGATGTGTGACTGTTTTAGGAATCAAACTTTGGAATGAGCTGAGTGATGAATTTAAGTTAATTAACACTCTGTCAAAATAAAAATAAAAACTCTAAAAAATGAAATGATTAATACATATAAATTATTGTTATAAATTAAAAGATTTATAAGAGAGAGTAGAATTCTAAGATAAAACGTAGTGGATTTTTCTTTTTTTTATGTCTGTATTGTTGAGTTTGTATAATATTCAGGATGGGCTTATATAAGCAATTTGCTTCAGCTCAATCCTTTTGGTTGCAAACAGATGGAAATGTTTTTTTTTTCTCTATTGTATATAATTTTGTTTGGTATATGGACAGCCAAATAAACATATTCATTCATGTGGAAAAGCCCTGAAAACGGATCATATTATGAGCGCAATAACTCGTGTAGTTAACTTCACAAGAGCAAAAGGTTTGAATCACTGCCAGTTCAAGTCATTCCTGGAGGAGTTAGGTTCAGGAAACAGAGACACAGAGGTGACATGGCTTAGCCGAGGAAAAGTACTAAAGAGATGCTTTGAGCTGCAAGACAAAATCTGTCTGTTTATGGAGAGGAAAGGCAAAGATATGACAGAGCTCAGGGATAAAACGTTTCAGTGTGAGCTGCATTCCTGTGTGACACGTGAGTCTCGATGAGCTAAACCTGCAGCTTCAGGGACGGGGCACGTCATTTCAGACATGTACAGCGCAGTGAGGGCTTTTAGAACAGAGTTTAGAACTGTGCCTGTGGGAGACTCAGATGCTGCAAGGAAACTGTGCTCATTTTCTGCGCTGCCAAATCATGAAAGAACAGACTGCTGCTTTGCCCAATGCAGAGTTTGCTGAAAAACGAAGCGTACTTGGTGCGGATTGGTGCAAAGTATGACTCTGTCGGCGCTGCACAGTTCCCGCAGTTCCTTCCCGACACACTGCCACAACTCGTGCACAAACTGCTCAAATGCTCTCTATGTTCAGCAGCACGTATCTACGTGAACAACTCTTCTCTTTAATGAACAAAACACCACACAGGAGTCGTATCACAGACGAACACCTTCATTCAGTCAGAGCCTGACCCCCTGAACCTGCATCTAAGAAGAGATGGCTTTGGACCCATCTGCATCAGAGTAAATCACAGTCTAGCAAACTGAGCTTGGATGAGTGTTTTCTTTATGACTTTGGACTGTTCATAGTGTTCAAAGATTGGATTTTCAATCAAGCAAGTTGTTATTTTTGACTGGTTGTTGGCTTGTGAAAAAAACAAACAAACACACATTTAAAAGGAGTTCAAAAGCTACAGATAGGCTATAGAGACATTACCGTATTCATTTAAAATTGTGTTATTATTTTATATTATGCTTGCTCTGGATTTAGTGTTTAAGCAAAACTATTGTTAAACATAAGAAAAGGTTTAACATTACATATCTTGAAAGAAGAGAAAACACGCAGATGTTGTTGAAAGTATTCAATAAATATTGGGTTTGGCCCGTGATTTAGTCCCAGCTTTTAATTTTGGCCCTCTGTGAATTTGAGTTTGACACCCCTGATCTAATGACTACCCTTTCCTTTTTCATAAAGGTTAATATATTCCTTGTTGTGGGTTTTTTGCAACCTTTAATATTCCACAAACATATTGTAAGTATCCTTGTGATTACCATAAGACTATTCTAAAATATGTGAGCTTGTTGCAATTTTTCCAAATACAATTTTGCATTAATTCATCAAATGCTGCTTTAAGAAGAAAACATAAAGTAAACCGAACAGAAGAGCAAAAAAACCAAAAAATTAACATGAAATTCCTCCCTCCAAGCACCAAATACAGCTCCAGCTCAATGCCAAGGTCTTTCACCACATTCAGAAAAGGCTCTTTCTGCCTATAATACTCAATAGTATCTGCTCAAGACCTTTTTCATTTTGGAATCATCATCTCATGTTGTCAAGAAAATCCCACATCCAGCCTCAACACAAGGAAAAGGCCCGATGCCCGAGATCCAGCATCTCCCCAGGACTACAGAATTTTAAAACCAAATTTCAAACCACCCAGAAGTGATCGATTCCTAACCATGTACTTCCCCAGGAGCAACCCCCACTCAGGTGAGCATCCTGGCACCAGTCTCTAACTTCCACTGGCTCCTGGGTCGTAACATTCTACCTCTGTCATTGGGCTGCCCCAACATAAAACACATCCCATTTTCATTTGTACAAAAAATGATAGAAAAGAGAGTCATGTCATTGACCTATTTACAGTAAACAATACATTCAAATGAAGATTAGTCCAATACTACCAAAAGTAAAAGGACAGCAGCAATTATAAGGACCATTCCATAGAATCTATGATACTTGCAATGATAAGTAAAGGATAATACAGCTGCAAAGTGCACTGTGTGTCTTATCCCCTGTTTTTGGTTCATTCTTTTCACCTGGAGATAGGCTTTGCGTTTTCCTTGTACCGCTTTGCTGAAATCAGGGAAACTGTGGATCCGCTTGTCTTGGAACATTCATTTGCCTTTCGTGCGTCCCAAATGAAGGATTGTCACTTTGTCCCGATAACTGACAAGCTTCATTATGAGCGGGCGTGGCTGTTTCTTTGCTTGGGCTCGTTCACGACGCGGTGGCACAGCTCCACACACACCGGCTCAGTGAAGTCTTTCCTTCCCGAGTAACTCCAGAACAAGGCGACTCCCATAATCAGCAAACTGGACTGCCTGATTTTGTTCTCCAAATAATCCACTTTTAATGCAGTGAAGTTAAAGGTCCCATATCATGCAAAATCGACTTTTCAGAGGTTTTAACCTTCCTACAGTGCTATTTGGGCCTCGTATGTTGTGCCCAAAGTGGTTTTTTGATTGATTCCCGCATGTTTTCACTAGAGAACTGTCTTTTCCGTCCCCCTCGGCTGAGCAGCAGACGGGGCTCCTCACTAAGATGACGCGCTTCACCAGGATGACGCGGTGTTTAAGCCACGCCCGGAAGCGCGCAGCCGCAGAATAAAAACAGCTAATGCTAATGCTACAGTAATTACACGATGGATACGACAGATCGACAGAGTTAGCTTGTTATTTACCAAACGGCAACGTCCGTCGTCGAGGTACTGGAGCACGTCAAACTCCAGGTCAGATCCAGGACGTAGGACTCAGCACGACGCACCGTCAGGACGGATAAAAGGTTTATTCCCGTGTTTGTGTATCGCTGTTTACCGGAGCACACGGCGCATGTGATGTGCACCATCTCCGCTCTAGGCTTCGGCACGAGTTGGGCGGGGGAGGCGAGCGAGTTGGGCGGGGGAGGCAGCCTGCTCTCTGTTCGGGGGGGTCAGATCTCAGAGTGAGCCGTTTGCGTTTGCAAGGAGGGGGGCCAGTCCAAGAAATGGGTGTTTTTTGGAAACTGTTATGTTATGGATATTGCACTACACAAAATTTTTATCAACAAAGCCCTTAGAATAGACTGTGTAAAGGGCAAAATAGCAGAATATGGGACCTTTAAGCTTTTCTTCAGGACATCGAGGACGTCGTTTTCGGTTTTGCTCACGCGATGCTGAATTTCAGTGAAGCGGTTAGCCAGGCTTCTCATGGAGTTGTCCAGATGGTTTACAGTCCGTCCGATGGTTCCAGCTCTTATTCGCTGTCCACTGTGGCCTGGGACAGACTCCACTGTGCGCCCACCTGCCCCTGCCTTTGTCTGAACTTGGAAAACACCACCGCAATCAGTCAGTGCAGCTTTTCACCAAGCTGTCGCGCACAGATTCAAAACGCACCAGTCTGTGCTGTGTATTCAATGCCTCATTCTTAGCTTGTAGTAAAGTTTATTTTCCATAGGTTTAATGGCGAGCTAAGCTCACTCACACACGTCCTTCCCCTCCGCCATCTTTTCTTTTATTTATATATTAACAATAATACATTTAAATCATTATAATTAAATAAAAAGTTATGTGTGTTAAGAGTTGTAGTTGTAGGCGAAGGTTTTGGGGACGTTTTCAGTAACCAACAAAATAATTCAAAGCTCAATCATAATGAGGTGAGTTACAACACAATTCAAAGTTCTATGAAGCTGTTTTTACAGATAAAAACCTCCCCTATGTGGATAAAAAGTGAATAATAATTGCATGTGAATCTTAATTTTCCTTTTCTCCTGTTTGCAGCCAACCCACACAAAGACAACAGAGACCCTTCAGAGGGATGATGAGCTATTTTACATAACTGAAAAGAACAAAACCACAGTGTAACAGTTTTATTTTATGATTTGAGATGTAGAGTCCAGAGTTTGAGCAAATAAGTGGGACCCGCTGTTCGTTAAAGAGTTGGCGATTGTGGGACACCAAAACGTTGGGAGAAGGAGCCTCAGGAAAAGAATGTCCAACAACAAAGACGACCTTTGACCACAGAAAAATGACACTGCTAAAGGTAAGGGAGATTATTACTGTTACTATGAACTACACTTAAAAAACATCAATTTCCTGTTTTTTTTTTTTTGTTTTTGTTTGTTTGTTTAATTGTTACAGTGTTTTTTTCTATGTTACTAGTTAGAGCTACAAGTTTTTATTATATATATTTTTTTCCAATTAGTCGACTAGTCAAACAATCATTTTTTCTAGTATTTTAATACATACAAATCATAAATTTCCCTTAAATGTTTTTTTTTAATTTAATTGTTATTTTAAAGTGTTTTTTTATGTTACTAGTTAGAGCTACAAATTACAATTATTATAGAATTTTTCATTCAATTAGTCTAGTCTAGTTTTACTGACGTCACAGTTTCAAGCTCCAAATCTTTTAGAGTAAGACCGCACTATAACACGTTTTTTTTTTTTTTCCTTTTTCTGTTTTTTTAGGCTGTTTCAAGGATTGGCTCAGTGAAACTCAACTAGAGGACACAGAGCTCAAACCAAACATGTCAAAGCCGGCGCCACATTACAGAAAAAATCATGAAGAGTGTCTGAGAAATGTAAGAAAACTGTGTCCTGTTTGTAATTTGTTGTTTTTTATGATTATTTAGTTGTGTTTTCTGTATCTACTGCCTGTCCTGGCCCAGCAGCTCTGTCTCAGGTCTCAGAGGCCTCAGCTCCCCTCAGAGTGGGTCACAGTCATCCTGCTTTAGTGCGGCTGGAGTGGGCCTCACTGGCTTCTCCACAAAGGTGGGACCAAGGGTTCAGTGGTTTATTTTTTTTTCATACTGCACTGGCTGCCTATTTTTTCTATAGCATACAAGTATAATTGATAAGAGTTTTAATGAGGAAAGTCGGAATTACCATTCATTAAAAAAAAAAAAAAAGGTTAAGGTGCCTATAATTGGCCGTATGACCATTTTCATGATAATGCTGAAACAATGACACGGACAGTTTGTTCTGATACTTAATTACACACATCCCACTTTGTGGATTTATGATCTGTGTGTCAGTGTTTTGCTAAACATGATTGATTCTTGTTTTACTCAAACTGGAGAATGACAAAAAAACAGTGTAACAAATAGTTTAACAAAATAAAGGTGTTATCAAGAATTATTATTTCTAATCACCACTAAATTTAAATTGATTTTGGCCTTTGTTTACTTTATAGTTGCTGTTTAACAGTTGTGGAATTACTTCCACATATGTCACATCTGCCATAGACATACAGTATAAATAAGTATGATGTCTGTCATGCTATCGATCACTTAGCAAGTGAGTCTGGTATGATTGAAGGACTCACGTCAATCTTATCTTGTTCCCTCTGGGATTCTGGGTCCTATGCATCTGTCAGATGGTTGTTTTCAAGTACAGTCCATGTTGTCCCAGTGCAGTTATATTGTATAAGCAGCTCTCTGAGACCGTTTTTTGTTGTTGTCTGCGTATCAGAATGCGAATCAGAGAGTGTTTTATTGTCGAAAAAAAAAAAAAAAAAAACCCTTCTTCCTCATCCTCAAATGCACAAAGCACTTCTATGTGCACGTTTTCAAAAGCAGAATAGTCCATAGATGTGTCTCTTCCTGCGCTCAGACAAGGCTCCTCTGTGCTATTTGTTTCGCGTCTTGTCTTGTCTTGTCATACTTTTATTCTCTTTTTGATTCACTGCTTGCTGGACTCCTAAAAATTGGAAATGGATCTGATTACCTGGTCTCTGAGCACGATTGACACAATTTATCCCATAAGAAGGGCGCACCGGGAGAACCCACTTGCCCTGACGGAACTTTTACAGCAGCTACACTCGGGACGCCTGGAACAACCTGCAGGTTCTGTGTCTGGAAGCTGAGGTTGAGGACTTAATTGAGTGACTGCCTATGCCTATAGGCAGTCACTATTTGTTCTTGTATTTTCCGGTTTTTCGGCACGTTTCACAGGCCGCAGTTTTTAAATTCTTTTAATTTTTTTTGCATTTTTCAATAGTTCCTAGTCTTCTAATGTCTGCTATTACTTTTGGTACATGTACCTTTTGTAGTTTTTTCATAATTTGCCGAGCAATTTTTCCCTACCTTTTACAGTGGGAGCCTTTCTATTGGTCCTCTACAGGAAATGTTGCTGTTTAAACTGTTTTTAGCGGGAGCACGGTGGCAGAGCGGCTAGAGCTTCTGCCTCCCAATAAGGAGGTCGTGGGTTCGAATCCCGGACCAGACCAACATCACACAAATTCAATTGCGCAGTCACTCGCAATAGCTTCAGCTATTGCAACAGCATCTAGTTCTTATTGGAATCATGATAGTGGGGTTGTGCTTATTGGACTGGGTACTGCCTTAAACTATCGCAACATTTCCACGACAGCTGCCTTTAAAGCAACCCATGTGGACAACATCAAGGCTACTGTATGAAACGGAGGCTCACAAGTGACGCTGAGAACCAGAGCTGATTGATTTCGATCCGAACAAATTGCTGAAGATCAAAATGGATTATTATACATTTTCTCCCCCTCCTGACTAGAAGTCTAATCTTATCCTCACTCCCTGGCCCAAAGGACAAGGGCACGGAACTCAGAAACAACAGTAACAGTTTCACCAAAACACCTTAGACCCCTTCCTCCCACCTCCCCCCGTCTGTCAGTTAACATCATTAACATCAGTCTGAACTTTTCCCCCTTTTTCGTTTCAAAAACTGTTACTTGCATCTTTTGTATGGATTACTTACAGAATACTATGTATGTCTACTGTTTATTGTTTATTGTGTGTTTGTTGTGTTGCCAACTGCAGTTACAACTATGTGTTGTGTCTGTTTATGTTATGTTGTATGTACCTTGCTCTATGTAACAGCAACCGTAGTTTCAACGGTTTCTAAAGCGCTTTGAGTGCCTGTTAGGTGGAAAAGCGCTCTATAAATAAAAGTCATCATCAAATAGGCCAAAGTACGTCCGTCGGTGTCGCCATGTTTGTTTAGGTTTGTCATTTCTTCTTTCGACTTCCGCCCAAACCACAATGCGGCGCTCTGATTGGTCCAGCACCCAGCAGCTCACAAGTATCACGAGGACTCATGACAGGACCAGGTTAGTCAAATACAGGCCATTTCACTAGCAAGGACCACAACCTCAGATACGGATGCAAAGTTTAATAACAAACGAACAACAGGAAAAACACATGTACGATAGAATATGCCGTTTTGGGGCTTCTGGTGAAGAGGGCTGCAGGCTCCCGGGCCTCGATACCCCCCATCTAGAAGGTAGAACAGAATCATTAGAAAGGGGAGGGAGGGAGGGGCATGAAAACACGAACGTAGATGTGTGTGACCGGGATGCTTAAATAGTGTGGCCACCGGAAGGGGCGTAGATGAGGTGTGGTCCTGCTCCCGAACTTTAGATAGTAGACTATCTCCATTTCACTAGCAAGGACCACAACCTCAGATACGGATGCAAAGTTTAATAACGAACGAACAACAGGAAAAACACATGTACAATAGAATATGCCGTTTTGGGGCTTCTGGTGAAGAGGGCTGCAGGCTCCCGGGCCTCGATACCCCCCAAAAGAAGCCTACTGAAGAAGTGCTGACTGAGCACACTGGAGGTCACGGAGGTTATGGCGGGTATAAGCTTCGAAAGCTGTTGAGGACCAACGACCCATGATCTTGATTAGGCGGTCGGGGACTCCTCGGCTGGAGGCAGAAGTGGCGGGAGAAGAAGTCGGGGCAGATGTTAGACCGGGCGAGAATTGTCTTGAAGTATGGAATGAACCAAAACCTAGAAGCGATCTGGCCGTGATCGTTGGTGAAGAGCGGGTCGTGAGGAGCAGCGTTGCATGACAGACGGTACCGGATGAATTCCTGGAGGGATTCGAAGGGACTCAGCACGGAATCCAACTTGAAGAGGAAGATTGGTGTCGAAAATCTGCTGCGGTTATTCTTGCTCTGTTTGAGATGGAAAACTAGGCAATCGCTGGACGCCGCTTGAAGGTCTTTGATGCAAGGGTGACGAGAAGGGTCGTGGATAGACGTGGAAGGGGCGAACTCAGAGCAGCGAAGAAATCCGAAGAAAGCAAGAAGGAACATGGCTTCTAGGGTTTGAGTGACGTGAGGGAGCAGGAAGTTAGATCGGATGGTTGCGATGCATCGGAGGAGGAGATCTGATGTCAGGGGGAGTCTCCGCCGTATCACGGGGGAGCTCTGCCGTTGCAAGCCTTTGATGACCATGGTTGTATGGGTGAGGACCGGAGCTGGAAGTGCTGAGCCTGAGAGCAGTCTAGAGAAGAAATTGATGCCGTTCAGGTAGGTTTTGATTGTAGCGAGTGACAGGCCCTGGTAGGAGAACGTGAACGAGATGTAATTCGTTAGGGTGAGTACGTCGAATGAGGGAAAAGGCAGGTGGAAGAGATGATGGAAGGAACGGAAGCTGTTCCAGGCCGTCCAGTAGGCTGACAAGGTCCTGGGAGCTAGGCTGTGCAGGACGGCGGACTGGGAGATGAGGAGGAGGTTGGCCAACATGGGGCTCACATGCTGAACATGGTAGCTGAGAATGGAGGAACTGGGGTCGGCGCTGGTTCTGCATCTGGAGCCAACGTCCTGAATGTCTGAAAGGCAAAACGAGAGAGGGAATCGGCAATGGTGTTAAGGTGACCGGGAATGTACTTAGCTCTGAGGATGAACTGATGAGAGACTGCCAGCCAGGTGAGGCGGCGAATGAACGGCATGATAGAGGCTGATTGACTCCTGCCTTTGTTGATGATATCGACGGCCGCGAGGTTATCAGATTGAACGGCCACGCACAAGGATGCCCACTCGTGGCCCCAAAGGAGAGCGGCTATCACAATGGGATAGATCTCAAATAAGGTGGAAGAGGATGGACCGAACTCTCTAACGAAGAGGAGGAACTCGCTGGGCCAGGGGGCAGAGAACCACCTGCCCTTGTAGTAACCCCCAAACCCGGCTGATGGAGCGGCGTCTGTGAAAAGCTCGATATTGACTGGATCGGCGATGAGGTCACGGTAGAAGAGCGTGATACCATTCCAGTCGGCAAGAAGCAGGCACCAGAACTGGAGCTCGGACTTTACGGAATCGCTTAGGACCACGGTACTGTGGAGGGAAGCAACAGAAGATGCTAGTGTCAAAAGGTGAGAAATAAATGCTCGCCCTTGAGGAATGATCCGCATGGCAAAGTTGAGGTGACCTAGGAGGGAAAGCAGCTGCTGTTTAGAGCATGAGGATGCAAGGAGGAAGTTACGGAGCAGGAGGGAGATCCGGTTGAGCTTCTCGGACGGGAGGGAGGCTTGAAATTTGACTGTGTCCAGGGTGATGCCCAGGAATTCCAAAGTGGTAGATGGACCAAGAGTCTTCTCTTCTGACAGGGGAACGCCGAGCGTGGAGAAAACGAGCTTCAAGGACGCAAGATCACACGCTGGGGGTGACGAGATCGGTGTGATGAGCAGGAAGTCATCTAGGAGGTGCACGAGGAATGGAACCCTGCAAGTGTTTAGGAGGATCCAGCAGAGAGCTTCGGACAAGCAGTCGAACAGCTTGGGGCTGCTCTTGCAGCCGAAGGTCAGTCTGACGGCGAAGTAGTAGGCACCTTTCCAACAAACGCCGAAGTAACGCCAGTAGTCCGGGTGAATAGGAAGCACCTTGAAGGCACTTGTGATGTTGGCCTTGGAAAGCCAGGCGCCGTGGCCGGCCAGTTTAATCAAGGAGATGGCATGATCGATAGTAGCATACTTAAGTGAAAACATGTCGCTTGGAATAAGGCTGTTAATGCTGGGAATGTGCGTGCCATGCGGGGCAGAGTGATCGATGATCAGGCGCTTTTTACCGGAGTATTTCCTCGTAGCTACGCCGATGGGACTGACCCTGAAGGAAGAAAACGGTGGCAGAGAAAAGGAGCCGATCATGTGCCCGTCCTTTACCTCTTTTGCGAGAAGGGCGTCAACGACTTCTGGCTCCTTCAGGGCGGACTGGAGGTTGTTGCAAGAGTAGGAGTCCGAGGGGAGAGACACGAGGCCGGGCCGAAAACCTTCGGATAAGCCCGTGATGAGGAACTGGATGAACTCCTGGTCCGGGTGGTCCTTGAGCGCTTCGCACAGAACGGGGACCTTGACTGGAGTTGAAGCCCGGCCTAGTCACGAAGTGGGATTGTGGGGGCACGCCACGCGAGCATGCCCGCCTCCGCAGAAGGAGCAGGTGTGCAAGAATTTGCACTGGGACATGTTACAACCGGCAGTGTTGAAGTTATTGCAAATCGGTTTACCACCTTGGAACATGACGGGGCGGCCCTTCTTATCGACGCCCTGGGGACGGGGGAGTTTCGCCGACATTAGGGGGTTCAGGACCGCTGGGGTGACCGGGCGAGCTGGGACCTGCACGGGCTGTCTCTTAGCCGGAGTTATGCATGGACTAGCCGGATGAGATGGGGCGCCACACGAACTACAGGGGACGGCGGCACGGGAAGCAAAAACGCGGCAGTAGAGCTCCTGGTCGAGACACCCCCAGTAGGTGTCTTGGTTGAATTGCTGCAACCGGGCGGCAGCTTGAGACGAGAACAGGACGTGGTACTGATAGAAGCTCGGACTGCCGAATCTAATGGCGAGGTCGAGGATGAGGGTTAGGTAGGAATCGAGCTCTTCGCGTCGTTGAGGGAAGGCTGAGCAGATGGTGTCCCTAAATAAGCCGAAAGCGAAGGCGAATTCGAGGGGGGTGAGATCCTTAGAACGAGACGGGACCGGGTCGCGCAAGACGAGGAACCCGTCTTGGCTGTCGATAACGCGTGGCATGGCGGCCCTGAGAGAAGGAGGGCGAAGGAGTTCGACCAAATCGGTGTATTTACCTGCGATGATCTGCTGTCTGATGTTGGCAGGAACGGACGAAGGCCGTGGCGCTGGGATGTGGGTTGGGGGAGTGGCCGATGCGAGGGTAAATTGAGCCAGGCCTGGTCTAGTGGCTCCGCCAATCGGAGGTTGGCAGGGATAACTAAGGATCGGAAACTGTTGGGACGCCAGGGGAAGGGGGGGGAAGTGCGGCCAGCTGGGAGCTGAACTGAGAGGTGAATGGGTCCGCCGATATGCTGTAGGAGTGGGGCTGGGGGGGCCGGCAGGCGCTGAAGTCAGCAGGTGGAGCCTGCAAGCCTGAGTCGACCGGCTGTGTAGGCGGGTTGCACCCGATCGGTGCAAATGGCACCTGCGCGCTGTAGGCCTGAGCTAGGGCCCCGGCAGCCAGGGCACGAGATGCTGAGGATGGTGCCGCTGGCCCGGAGGGCATGGCCCATGAGGTGGACGGCAGGGCCCAGGAACATGTGGACTGGGAGGCCTGCGCCGCGGAGACGGGTGCTTGCGGCGCAGAGACCAGTGCATGCGACGCAGAGGCCGGTGCTAACGAGCCGAAATGCTGCGAAGTGGGGCCTGAGGATGACTCCGGGGAGCCAGCGGTGGATCCCCCGACCACCAAAGGCGGAGCCTGCGAAGCAGAGGCATGAGCGTAGGGGGGCGGCTGGTTAACGGCGCTTTGTACGACGAAGTCTGGGGCCTGAGCGGGCGATAGTCGGCTCCCGGAAGTGGCCAGAACGAGAGTGCTGGGAGTGAGGCTGGATGGTCCGGGAGTGGGCGTTGGTACAGCAGGACGAACGTGGGGAGTCTGCGGAGGAAACAAATCGGTAAGATGTGGGCACCACCGCCCGGTGCCTACCAGGGTAATAGCGCAGTGGTGCATGCTCGGGTGGAACCTAGCAACGGGGTGTAGAGACAACGGTGATAAGACTGGCAATGCGGTGCTTAAAGAAGAAGGTAGTGGAACCTGCGGTGCAGCGATCGAGGCATGCAATGCTGGCGGAAAAAATGTAGTATCTGGAACTGGCATCCCGGTGCCCGAGGAGAAGAGAGGAACTGGCATCCCGGTGCAAGAGGAGAAGCGTGAAACTGGCATCCCGGTGCACGAGGAGAAGAGTGGAACTGGCATCCCGGTGCCCGAGGAGAAGTGTGAAACTGGCATCCCGGTGCCCGAGGAGAAGCGTGAAACTGGCATCCCGGTGCCCGAGGAGAAGCGTGAAACTGGCATCCCGGTGCCCGAGGAGAAGCGTGAAACTGGCATCCCGGTGCACGAGGAGAAGAGAGGAACTGGCATCCCGGTGCACGAGGAGAAGAGTGGAACTGGCATCCCGGTGCCCGAGGAGAGGCGTGGAACTGGCATCCCGGTGCCCGAGGAGAGGCGTGGAACTGGCATCCCGGTGCCCGAGGAGAAGCGTGGAAACAGACAGCCCGGTGCCCGGGGAGGGAGAGGAAATTAGTAAGGGTAGTAAAGAGATGGGATCAAAAGAGAGGAAGCAGGAGAGGGAGAAAGAGGCATTGACTGGAGAAATAGATAGGTAGAACGGATAGAAAGAAAAGAGAAAAGAAAGAGAGAAAGGGGTGGGGCTAGGTAAGAAAGGGGTGGGAAAGAGAGATTGACGGGTAGAAACGACAAGCTGGGGAGAGGGTAGCGATGAATGAATGTGGAATGACTCGAGGTTAGCAACTCGGTGCCTGAGGGGTGGAGCAAAGCCTTGCACCTGTCCTGAGGGTAAAGAGAGAAGCAGAAAGGAAGAGATCGAAGCTTCCGACCTGGTGGAAAAGAGAGAGAGGAGGGGGGAGTGAGGGAGTTGGAACAATGTCGGAGAGAAAACGTGGAACTGACGCTGTTGTTTCCAAGGCGATTTAGAAATGAGGAAAAGAAAAGAAAGGAAAAGACAAGACGAGACGCAGCCCGGTGTGATAATAACGTAAAACGCTGGGGAACTTACGCGTCTGGGAGGAGCCGTAGCGGGCCCGCGCGCGCTGGAGCAGGCGGGGGCGGGACGAAGCGCGCGCCGTTGCCGCGCTGCTGAGTAGGGCCGCGGGATGAGGTGGGGACCGGCGCATCCCGTCGATGGAAAAGTAGGTTGAACAACGTAATCTTGTTATCGGTGCGATGGAATCGAATGCCTTCCTTCCTGAGGGATCTCTGGAGACCTGCTATGGTCCACTCCGATGGTCTGGGTGGGGAGCTGTGACGGGAGCGCGCTTCAGGCGGGTTCCGAGTGTGGGCTGCCACATCTGTTGGAACCGGAGGAAGCGAGAGAGGGCGAAACAGGAGCGGAGATTGTCGACCGCAATCGGGAGCTGCGTCTGGGAGAGCCGGCCTGTTGGCGGGAAGCCGGTTCGATCCGGGTCCTGGTAGGACTAGCATGGGATGTCCCTGGTGTCGGGCCGATTAGTTCGTCATCGGATGGCGCGAGAACGAGTTGATCCATGAGGCAAGATACGTGGTAAGTGCGCTTTTCTTTCGAGCGATGCGTATGTGCATGAAAACACGAACGTAGATGTGTGTGACCGGGATGCTTAAATAGTGTAGCCACCGGAAGGGGCGTAGATGAGGTGTGGTCCTGCTCCCGAACTTTAGATAGTAGACTATCTCCATATGTCAGCAAAAAAAAAAAAAAAAATTAAAATTGAAAAATGATTTGTCAAAGTCTTTATTAATCGTTTTCAACGAAATATTGATGAACGCCTCAAGTCTGGTTTCCAGCTCTCAAAGTCACCGCACACTACTGCCATATCTAAACACGTCTCTATCCAGCCTTTGTCAGTAAAATGAGTAAAATGAGTTTTTAACGTCACCACAGACTCAACAACTGTTAACCGAACATAAACTCACCTTATCAATTCAAACCACTTCTTTTTTTGTTCTTATCCCACGAAAAATCAGTGAAATGAAAGCTTCTCTGCTCTGTTCTGTTTGAATTGATTATTGATATATTGGAACAAAACTGAGCCTAGACCGTATAGTGTCAAAAAAGAAAAAACAAATCAGCTGTGAAATTGCCACAGCAGTTTAGACCCGGATGTGAGATAAATGCCGCATGTGACATCACACTTAATGATCCCATAGCTGTTAGCATTAGTCCGCAAAGTATGAATAGTCAAGACAGTGTCCGCTGGTGTGGTCAGGAGTCACTGTTGAGTGTGTATATCTTGTGGCGTATTAATTTAGATAATAATCAGCATGTAAAACTGTCATCCGAGCGAGAAGTTTCCGAACTGGTAAGAATCTGGTGACCACAAAACATCTTATCTGTTACTGGTGAGAAGAGCAGATACATGATATAAATGTCATGAAAGAAATATTTTATATATTTTAACGAGGAGGTTTTGACTCAACGTTCATTTGTACATGAAGGAGCGCTGGACCCAACTCCGGGTTGGCCATTAGTCAAGTCCGAGTCTCAGCAAATAATAGTTAGTTCTTAAATCTAATGTTATTGAGGACAGTGATGCTCAAACACAACAGTGCGATAGGGAAATGTATGATTTGTGTCACCAAGTGCACAAATCCTACAGTTTATAAGTGAACTTTAGAAACAACAATCATGTGTCTGCGCTGTCCACAAACAACAACATTACAGTTTTTTTTGTTTTTTGTTTTGTTTTGACTGTTCCTTTAAAATGAGCGGCATAGAATATTTACACAAGTACCAGGCTGTTCTAAACACATCACGCCTGGAAGGGTCATATTCCAGTTTCCATACAATTTGTTTTATCCCAATTTTTTTTCTGTGTCACGTTTTTGTGTTTACATTTCTTGTTTTATATTTTAAAAAAAATGTGTATTTATTTTATTTATTGTATGGTGCAGCACAGTGTTTCCCAACCAGGGGTACGTGAGCAATTTCCAGGGGGTACTTTGAATGGTTTCAGTACTTTAACTGAATAAGAAAGTGTCTTGGACCATAAATATAATTTTAAGAATAACAGTTATAGTAATAATTGAAAATACGTGACTAATAAACCCATTTATTTCATGAAACTCAAGTTAAAGGGTAGTCAGAGTATGAGACAAAGCTTGGGGAGTACTTGAGACAAAAAAGGTTGGGAACCACTGGTGTAGCATAATAAAGACCCGTAAACTGAGAGAAAAGAAGCAGAACTTGATTTTCGGGAGTGGATTATCACCAAGCTCTTTGATCCATAAGATGTTGCAGTTGAAGAACTACTTTGTGATACTTTGGAGCAGCTATTACGAAAGGAGTGGATGGTTTCCTACTGACAGAGAAAGCAATTTGTAATCTCTAATTACATCTGACTTATACTTCTTATACTCCCAACCAACTTTGCCTCACTGATCAGGTTTGTCAGAATAATATCCCATTTGAAGTTGATGAACAGCGTTTTAAAGGTCTTACAGACGGTATTTTTAAACCCGTGACCTTGTCAGAATAATGGTAGAAAAACTTTCAAAGATGAGACAAAAGGTCACGTTTTATTGTAGATTTTCTACTTTAAACTTCAAGCGCTTCACATCAAGGACCCACTCAGCCATTCACACAAGCGTCCATGCACCAGAGTACGCACACAGTGAGGGAGAGGCAGGCGAAGTGTCTGGCCCAAGGACGCAATCGCAGTCAGAATCAGAAAAAGTTTTATTGCCGTTGTCAGCGATCACAATTCACAAAGAAAGGAAGTTGCTTTGGCGTAAGGGCAACATAAAACAATGAATACAATAGTAGCAAAATATAAAAAAGAAGGCACGCATAAAATTAAGAATAGAATAGACTTAGACTATATACAGCAATGTACAGTATTAGAGGCTTTCAGATTGTAGAATGTGATGATGTCATATTCCCAGATGGGGCAGTGGGGGACAAAGTATTAAATTACATAGAACTTTGGCTTGGAATTTTCAAAATGTAAATTCACAAAATTTCAACTAGATTCCTATCAGTGATTAGACCCAAGAACATGCCGTATTACAACAAAAATCAGCCTTTAGAAAATATTTTTGTTGCTGCCCCCCATTTGTGTTAAGTATTATTGGCCGATAGAATGTTGTGATGTCATCTAGACCCTGCCATTCCCCTGAGGGAGCTGGAATCACACTTCCATTTAAAGGGCCTCTGACAGGTTGGACTACTTGTTACACTAAAATGCAGTTTAGATAAATATATTTTAAATTATGCCAAAATAATTTACATATTTTATTCCGATTTATCAATTTTTGTGTTTTTTTCGTTTTACTTCCTGGTTGTAAATGATGACCTCACACTAGGAAATTACACAGACACCGTCCTGTACACTGGGTCAAATTAATCTTATGTCACAGATTTTTTTTTTTTATTTTACAAATAAAAATACATCTCAACACATTTTTTTTGTTGAATTAGTGCAGGGGTGGCCAACCCGCGGCTTTCGAGCCGCATGCGGCTCTTTGGCTGATTTCATGCGGCTCTTAAAACGATATTCCGGCGTAAGTGTAAACCATGGTCAAACACACCGTAACACCGAGTCAGACCCCCCCTCGAGAGATTAATTTACCCGACCGCTAGATTCACGAGATCCACCAACTTCAGCAAATACCGCACTATCGCCACATACGGCGCTGTACGGATCCACTGTCAGACCGCAAACGCCACTTTTAGCTACAAATAATACTCAGAACTTCACCAAACTTCATCAATAGTACACACAGGGTCTCAGCACGTAGTCCGAGCCGTCAAACATCTGCTAGCTTAGCCTGTTACCTGCACTCGGGGATCCACTTGTCGGGGCTCCACCAGGGCTTCCCCACCAACAAGCGGATCCAGGAGGAGAAGTGGGTGAGTTGTATCAGCTAAAGAAAACAG